>OX377621.1:88323544-88396009 GCA_947397865.1 Polietes domitor | reverse complement strand
TTTTTAGCTATTATCTTTTTGGCAACACTGGTTTAAACAGCTGACGCATGTTTCTTGTTTTGTTTCACTTTCAAACATCTTCAGTTTGGTCTATAATTTAACCATGAATCGTCTTACAGACGAACAACGCTAGCAAATTATTGAATTTTATTATCAAAATGCGTGCTCTGTTAAGAAAGTTCATTGCGCGCTTCCATTTTATGGTCAGTTTAATCGATCCACTGAAGCGGCTATTCGCGCTATTGTGACTAAATTACAAAATTACATTGTTGGACATTACCACCAATACGCTTACGTAGAGTGCGAACTGAAGAAAATATCGCAGCTGTATCGGCCAGTGTTAATGATGACCATCAATTATCGATTCGTCGCCGTTCGCAGCAATTGGGCCTCCGTTACTCAAAAACGTGGAAATGCCAAAATTGGACTAAACGGATGGACCATTTGAGGCGCAGTCAAGGTCAACATTTGCATGAAATAATCTTCAAACATTAAATTATATGGACCGTACTATCGATTCAAATAAAGATTTCATGCATTTTTCTGAATTGTATGTGTTTTTTGAAAAACTTTCATATAGCTTTTAAAAAATCACACTTTAAAATCAACACAAACATTTTTTATGGATAATTTTTGTTAATTGTTTACTAAAATTAAATTTTTCGTTGTAGGACCTTTAATATATGTACTCTCATTTTGGATATATTGGTCCGATCGTACCAGCTTATATGTTAAATTAAAGGTAATTGTGATATGTACAAATGCTGCGAATTACACTATCACATAGAAACAGTGGTTCAGGAACAGCCTCCAAAAATTTGGGAAAAATATTTCTTTTTCGAAAAAAAAATTATTTTTGCTGATACGAAAAAAATAGAAAAAAGTGGGGAAAAGGTATTTTATTTATTTTTAATAGCTAACATTCTAACGCAAAAAAAACAATGTTTATATGTAAAACAAGTAAAAACGGAGTTAAGGTCTGCCGGGCCGAACTTTATATACCCTCCACCACGGATTGCAATCCTCAGACTGTGATTATCGTAAAAGTTACAGGAAAATGTCAATTATTGTCAAATGTTATATATTGTAGAAAATAATTTCATAAATAAATATAACATTTTTATTTTTTTTTTTTCAAACCACGCAAGGCTACCAACACGTTTATACTATATATATCGAAATAACACTTCAAACCAATTCAAAAAGTAAATATAAGGCAGCCATCTTCAAAAAAGCTTAAATACCATAAATATTGCTAAATAGTGAGTGCTACAGTTGGTTGTATTTCCATCATATTTTAGTTTCAAAATACAAATTTTGAAAATCCATTATCTCTCACGTACACAGTGCAAGATAAGCCATCTTCATGATTCAAACAATTTTTGCCGTAAAAGTAAAAAAGTATGAATTTGGAGAAATATTTTTACTTTGTGTGTCTATGTAGTTAGAGGAATGTATACACCGAAATCCATTGTTCTAGCTGCGGTCGTTTGGTTGGTACAATTTGTATCCCCTTTTTCCATTTTAACCCCAAAAAGTGCGAATTTCAAAAAATCTCTTTATTTTACTTGTCTATGTAATCAGAGGAATGTATACACCGAATTTCATTATTCTACGTGCAGCCGTTTGGTTGGTACCATTTTTATCCCTTTTCCCCATTTTACCCCTTCGAAAATCTCTTTCTTTTACTTGTCTACGAAATTAGAGGAATGTACACACCGAATTTCAAAATTCTAGATATATCCGTTTAGTTGGTACCATTTTTACCCCTTTGTCCCCATTTTACACCCTTAAAAGTACGACTTTCTAAAATCTCTTTATTTTACGTGTCTACAGAATTATAGGGATGTACAAACCGAATTTCATCATTCTAGCTGTAGCCGTTTAGTTGGTACCAATTTTATCCCTCTGTTTCCATTGTATCCCTTGAAAGTACCAATGTGGAAAAGCCATATATTTTCCGTGTCTACGGAGTCAGAGGAATTTATACTCCGAATTTCATAACTTTAGCTGCGCTCATTTGGTTGGTACAATTTGTATCCCCTTTTTCCATGTTAACCCCAAAAAGTACGAATTTCGAAAAATCTCTTTATTTTACGTGTCTATGCAAGCAGAGGAATGTATACACCGAATTTCATTATTCTAGGTGCAGCCGTTTGGTTGGTACCATTTTTATCCCTCTATTCCCATTTTACCCCTTAAAAGTACGAATTTGGGAAAATACTTTTATATTATAAATCTACTCAATTAGAGGAATGTACACACCGAATTTTGTGATTCCAGTTGTTTTCGTTTAATATGTACCATTTTATCCACTTTTTGCTCCTTTTCACCCCCTACAAATAAAAATCACATTATGGTGCACGTTTTTGTTATAGGGGGAATGCGCATACCCAATATTAAGTAAGAACAAGCAGACATATTGATCTATTAGGGGTTATTATGGGTATTTTTAGTCCTTGTGAGGGAAAAATTTTTCCCTTTGGGCCGATTTCGTCCAGTTTCAATCCCGATCTACGGCTATAAGACGCAATTATGGAAAATTTGGACGTCCTAGCTCCTTTCGCTATCGTGCTTTCAACAGACGGACAGACGACGGACGGAAATGGCTAGATCGCCTTAGAATTTTATGACGATCAAGAATATATTGACTTTATAGAATATCAAGAATTATATATATATTCCATCCTGGAGGTTGAGAGTATAAAAAACTTTTTAAAAAATTGTTCCCCGACCACTGTGCATTGTTCTTGTGCTCGTACTTGACGGTTTGGGTGGTGAGTACGAACGTGTATTGTTTAAGAGACAGTGACTGTAGGCAGCTGATTGCGTAGATGGTATCCATCCGGACAAACATGAAATATGACAGTAAAGAGAGCACAAACATAAAAGGAACCCATTACAAGCGACAAACCAAGCAGCCAAGCAGCAAACACTCCAAACAGACCCACCAACGAACGAACAGCCATCCGCACGGCCACCGAATAAAATAAAAAAGGCGAAAAGCGAGTAACGAGAACCAAAGGATGACACTGCTCCACCAAGACCGGGTTGCCTCTGTGGCCTAAGATGAATGTATGGCGGAGGCTCAAACATCAGCACAACAATAGTAGGCAGTTCGCAACTGTGTGTGTGTATGGATGTGCGTGTATATGGCAGCCTTAAAAGGGTCCATTCCAACCATTCCCGCTCCCATTCCCATTTGTGTGCCCTGGTAATATGATGTTTATGGTGAGCGTCGACAATGGCGACAATAACAACAAATGCTTGTATGATTGCGCAAAAGGCAAACAACAGATAAGCTGATGCGCAGCAGCCCTTTTTTTGGTTCCTGAACAACATCGGAGTCTCCTGTTGCATTGTCAACGAGACAAAGCGCAGAGATATATGATGGCATTGTCATCCAGAAACAGAGAACCAGGGTACGGCAATTGCATTGCAATTTTTGAGGCACAAATAAATATTGATCAAAGGAAAGTCAATTCGATTTTCCAGAATACTTGTGGAAATTTATGAAAAATATTTGATATTGTTTTAAATATATTTTATCTGACATGGGAGTATGCGAACGGGTTATGCAAGGAGTTAGGATTTTCATGATTAAAGCCTCAAACACTCAAAGACTGCACATATGCCATATTTGATAAAGGTTCGAAAGCTTTTTATTAATGAACAGCTGATTTTACAACCCATAAGGCAGTCACGTAAAAAGGCAGCGTCGAAAAAAAGAAGCTCAGGTGTGCGCTAGGCCCTTTCGAATATAATTTAGAAACCACGTACGCCAAATCATTGATAAAGGCTCCAAAGATTTTTATTGGTGACACTGCGTTTTCATGAACAGCTGATTTGGCAACTCATAAGGTAGTCACGTAAAAAGGCAGCGTCGCAAATAAGAAGCTCAGGTGTGCGCTAGCCCCTATCGAATATAATTTAGGGCCCATGTTCGCTAAACCATTGATAACTGTTCGAAAGCTTTTTATTAGCGACAATGCGTTTGTACAGCTGATTTGGCAGCCCATATGACAGCGTCGGAAATAAAACGCACAGGTGTGCGCCAGCCCCTATCGAATATAATTTATAGACCACATATGCCATATCATAACAGCTGATTTTACAACCCATCAGGCAGTCATGTAAAAAGGCATCGTCCAAAATTAGAAACTCATGTGTACGCTAGCCCCTACCGAATATAATTTATAAACTACGTACGCCAAATCATTGATAAAGGCTCGAAAGCTTTTATATTGACGACACAGTCTTTTTCTTGAACAGCTGGCAGTCATGTAAAAAGGCAGCGTCGAAAATAAGAAGCTCAGGTGTGCGCTAGCTCCTATCGAATATAATTTAGAGCTCGCGTTCTTTAAACCATTGATAAAGGCTCGAAAGCTTTTTATTGACCACACTGTGTTTTTCTTGAACAGCTGATTTGGCAACCCATAAGGCAGTCACGGAAAGTGGCAGCGTCAAAAATAAGAAGCTTAGGTGTGCGCTAGGCCCTATTGAATATAATTTAGAAATCACGTAAGCCAAGGCATTGATAAAGACTCGAAAGTTTTTATTGACGACACTGCGCTTTTCTGGAACAGCTGATTTGGCAACCCATAAGGTAGTCTCTGAAAAGGCAGCATCGAAAATAAGACGCTCAGGTGTGCACCAGCCCCTATTGAATATAATTTATAGACAACATATGCCATATCATTGATAAAGGTTCGAAAGCTTTTTATTAATGAACAGCTGATTTTACAACCCATAAGGCAGTCATGTAAAAAGGCAGCGTCGAAAATAAGAAACTCATGTGTACGCTAGCGCCTATCGAATATAATTTATAAACCACGTACGCCAAATCATTGATAAAGGCTTGAAAGCTTTTATATTGACGACACTGTCTTTTTCTTGAACAGCTGGCAGTCATGTAAAAAGGCAGCGTCGAAAATAAGAAGCTCAGGTGTGCGCTAGCACCTATCGAATATAATTTAGAAACCATCATTGATAATGATTCGAAAGCTTTTTATCGTTTTTTTTTTTCCTTGAACAGCTGATTTGACAACCCATAAAGCAGCGTCGAAAATAAGACGCTCAGGTGTGCGCTAGCTCCTATCGAATATAATTTAGAGCTCGCGTTCTTTAAACCATTGATAAAGACTCGAAAGCTTTTTATTGACGACACTGCGTTTTTCTCGAACAGCTGATTTGGTAACTCATAAGACAGTCAAGTCAAAAGCCAGCGTCGAAAAAAAGAAGTTCAAGTGTACGCTAGTCCCCATCGATGTTTTTATATTTGAAATTATTTCGGCTTGATTTGAACTATGTTTCGAAAATGTCATTAGATCGTAGATCTCTTGCAAACCATTACCTCAAATAAAGGCGTTTTTCTCGAACAGCTGATTTGGTAACTCATAAGACAGTCAAGTCAAAAGACAGCGTCGAAAAAAAGAAGTTCAAGTGTACGCTAGTCCCCATCGATGTTTATATATTTGAAATTATTTCGGCTTGATTTGAAGTGAGTTTCGAAAAAGTCATTAGATCGTAGATCTCTTGCAAACCATTGCCTCAAATAAAGGATATAATCCTACCCCTGACATGTCACATGGTCGTACACTCGTACGTACTGGCGTACGTACCCCCACGTGAATATGCGACAAAGACTTTTAAAAATGGAATTGTTATGCCAAAGTGACAGAAATGAAAAAGAAAAAAACAGAAAACTGAGACAATATTGCAAATTTCAATATTTATTAAATTTGATCAGGCCACAAAGATTACACAAATGCGAACATGAATATTTATGAATCGATCTCCGACATATTCACGCAGTAACGATAACTGAAGTAATGCTGATGCGATAACGAGGGCACACAAATAATGCATCCTTCCCCCGTACCCTAATAATCCGTAACCATTCATCACTATTCGACCGAGTAAATCTATTTCTCCAGTTGAGTCCTTTCGTGCAATTTCGCGATCTGCTCCTCGTTTGCATTCGCAGTAGAAGGAGAAACCAAAATCAATTAAGCGGCGAGTGCAAGACAATAAAGATTTTTGACGGCCTCAAAAGATAAACGAGCAGCGAGGAATGACCAAAAAATAATTTGAAAGTTTTGAAAGGAAAAAAGTGGACGTGGCCAAAGAAGAAGAAGAAAAATGGTTTAAAACAATTGTTAAATGAACAGCCAGAAGAGCAGGAGCAACAACAACAATGCAAGGGCCAGCACAACCAAATTGAATTGAAAGGATTCACGTGATTATTTTGCAGTCGCAGATCGCATCTTATGTGGAGCATAGTCGGTTGCAACGCTCGTACTTGCGCCAAAGTCTCATTGAGCCAGGCAGGTAGAAGGAGCCGTTGTTAGGATCGTGTTCCTTTTTTGGGGTTTGGTTTGCTTTGGGTACGCAAATTTAACCAAACCCGAGAAGAAATCTAAAACAATGCATATTGATTAACAGTGGTTGGGAAGTTGTTAAACGTGGAGAAATAATCAAATGGTGTGTAAGATGTTGAAAAGGGTACAGCGAATAATGGCCTGCCTTAGCATATGCGGACGTATGATCCAGCTGGTCTGACTTTCTTTTTATAGCGGGTAAAAGTTTTCATTTTTTGGTCGAAGGGAGCATTATTCTAAGCGAAAAAGTGTTGTCAGTTAATGTCTGAGAGAATTCTTATTGTCAGAACTATATTGTGAAATTTTATGAGGATCATTTTGTGGATGATCTTTACCCTCTAGATGCTCTTTTATGGGTCAATTTGACCCTTTATTCCAAAAAATCAATAAAAGTCCTTTCTACGAAAAAGTTGCAGGAAAATTTCAGTGGGGTCAATAAAGACACCAAAGTTGTAAATAAAGCTCTTCACGCGTAAATAGTAAAATTACACGCCAACTTATACAACAAAATTACTAGGGTTAAAATCCGTACTTTTTTGTTTTTTGAAATTTTATAAATAAATTAAAAAAATAAATAAATTTTTGAAATAATGATTAAATTTATTTTCAAATTTCCTTAAATCAGATCACATAGTTCATTGTAAAAAGTATATGGGATAAGAATACTGTTAATGAATGTTTTTTTAAGATACCTTGAAACATTGAACACTGCATAAAGTAAATATATATTCCGGGTCGTGGTAAAATTCTAAGACAATCCAGCCATGTCAGTCTGTCTGTCACTCAATTTGAGCCATGGAAAGATACACAATCGAGCAACGCTTTAAAGTTATTCAGGCTTATTATGAAAATGGGCGTTGAAATCAAAATGCATATCGTGCACTTCGCAGAAAATCATCTTCAGTGATGAGGCACATTTTCACCTCAGTGGATTCGTCAATAAGCAGAATAGCCGCATTTGGGCGAATGATAATCCAAGGGTGATTGTCGAAAAACCAATACACCCACAAAGAGTGAGTGTTTGGTGCGGTTTATGGGATGGCGGCATCATCGCGTGTTTTTTCTACAATGAGGCCGGTCATGCAGTTACTGTGAATGGTCTTCGCTATCGTGAGATGATAACGAACTTTTTATGGCCTTTTATGGAATTGGAAGATATGGATGTGGACGATATGTGGTTTCAACAGGACGCAACACAGCTAACGAAACAATGGCTCTTTTGTGCAACAAATTCAATGGTCATGTTATCTCACGTGGTAGCGAGGTCAATTGGTCGCCAAGATCATCCGATTTGACACAGTTGGACTTCTTTCTTTGGGGTTATTTGAAAGAAAAGGTGCACGATGAGATAATTCGGCACATTAATAGAATCTCAATTATGCCTCATCGTCATCGAAAATTTGGACCATCGAATGGAGGTGTGCCGCCGAGGTCGCGGCAGCCATTTGGCCGATATTTTGTTCCATACATAATTGAACCATACCAATATTATCATAATAAAAAGAAATGACAATAATTTCCTAAATAATTTGTGTTTTATTCAAAATCAACATCGGACCTTAAAATATTCAGCTTATGCTTGTCTGAATACTTTCTTCGACTTCAAAGTAGCTCATATCAGACCACTTTTGCGGCCAACTCCTTAAGGATGGTACTTAAATCCTCTGGTACAACTCCCATAAAAGTCCCTACGTCCAGATATCCGAATAAGAGTGACTTCAGACAGACAACTCAGTCTGGATAGCCTCAGTGTACAGACCTCCTATGCGGTTAGATCTTGAAGACAAGTTGTTGTAACTTTGTATACTATCCCAATCTTGCAATTTGGAAGTTGCAATTAATTAATTTAACATCCATAGGAGGGATGTCCTTTATTTTTTCATATTTTGTTCACTGAACCAACACTCAGTAGCGCACTGCGCACTGGTGGAAGGAAGATAAGGTATTGGAAGGAGGGAAGAGGGAGATGTGTTTGTTCACTTCTGTTTTGAATTTCTGAAGATATCTGCCAGAAGTCTATTTCACACTACCTATGATTCCACTGATTTAAGTAGTGTAGATATTGAGAAGATCAGAGGGTGTGATGTATTTCTTACACCGCTTTAAAAAGCCTAGAACATCACATTGTATATTCATATCTAAAACTTCAAGAGCGTCTGATTTAGAGTGATCAAACCCGAGACCGAAAACCGGGTCAAGCGGGTTTTTCATCTGAGACCGACCGTCGGGGTTTTTAAAATCGCGGGAAACCCGGGTTTTTATGTCGGTCTCAACCGGTTTTTCCGAGTTCAAAAAAGTCTCTTTTTCGGTGCTAATTTGTTTATAATATGCCACTTTTTATACGCTCCACCTCCAGGATGGGGGTATACTAATATTGCCATTCTAAGACGATCTAGCCATGTCCGTCTGTTGAAAGTACGCTAGCATCTAAACGAAATGAGCTAGGACGTCCAACTTTGACATAAATGTGTCTTATAGTTGTAGATCGGTTGGAATTGAAAGTGAGCGAAATCGGTCCAGAGGAAAAAAAATTATCCGACAAGGACTGAAAATACCCCTAATATTTCGAGTATTAAGGCATGGTTTTGGAATATGTCTTTTTATAATTGCTTGATATGCGCATTCCCTTATAGCAAAAACATGCACCATAAAGTGATTATTAGGGGTAAAAAAAGGGATAAAAATGGTACCCATCCAACGACAGCATCTTGAAACACGGAATTCAGTGTGTACATTAATCTAATTGAGTAGATACATAATATAAAAGTATTTTTTCCAAATTCGTACTTTTAAGGGGTAAAATGGGAATAGAGGGATAAAAATGGTACCAACCAATCGGCTGCACCTAGAATAATGAATGCTCTTGCAATGCTTCTGGCTGATATTCACTCCAAAATCGACAATTCTGCCTATTTACGTACCCATTGAGCCAAAAATGAGCTTCGTCGCTGAACACAATTTCTTTCTTTCTGAACTTTCTTAACAGAGCACGCATTTTGATAATAAAATTCAATGATTTGCAAGCGTTGCTCGTTAGTAAGTCTATTCATGATGAAATGTCAAAGCATACTGAGCATCTTTCTCTTTGACACCATGTCTGAAATCCCACGTGATCTGTCAAATACTAATGCATGAAAATCCTAACCTCAAAAAAATCACTCTTTAGTTTTCAATGAATTTTCGCCATTTTCATATAAAAATTTAACATTTGTATGGGACCCCCTCAAGGAGTGGTGATAGGGGTGATATTAATGGGGGTCGGTTTTACATTGAACCCCTTTGGGAGCGACTCCAAGATAGTTTAGGCACTTCTTGTGTATTTTTACCCTTTTTCCCTCACCTTTGAACTTATTGAGCGCCCATTTGCGCCCATCCAACCAACCCCACATTTTTGGCACATGTATTTTTTCCGAACCCCACAAAATAAGTGGGTTCTAGCGTATCCAAGTAGAATTCCTAAAAATACCATACAATATCATATCTCATATTTCAATCAGTCACAATTCGCTCTATTACCGTATAGAATAATAAATAAATACCTATATTTTCTGGTAAACCAAAGTATCTGTGACAACATTTTGCGCAAAATCGGTGCGATATTTGGCGGACGAGTTTAAAAATAAACTGGCACCAATTCCACCCACCACATCCACCCGTTGCCACTGCAAGCGTTTTAATTAAAAGACATGGCATGACTACGGTATGCCGCAGGGCATCATCATCATCATCATAGAATTCTTGCGCAGATGAACCTCCGAACGATTTTTAACCTTAAATCGAACTCCTAGAAGCAACAAACAGGCGCATGCTAAACCGGATTTCGGTGGACGAGAGTAGTCGAGAGTGTGCACACAATGGTGGCAACCAACTTGAAAATGATCAACGGACGAATACTCGCCCATAATCGTGCCAGTGTAAAATGAGAGGAAGTAGTGCAAAATATACACGAACTCACAGCATGACATGATTTAAGTGGTTGGTCTCCGTCTAAGTAAGTAAGAGCGGAAGACGGTTTTGTAAATAACGTTGAGCGCCGGTGGAGCACGTTGAGACAGAGCGAGAAAGATAGAGAGCGAGAGAGCGCGAGGTGATCTAATTGGAAAATTGCAGTTCGTTTTGAGAGTATCTAGATACAAACTGGAATATGGGAAGCCGGATAGTGGAAGAGAGAATCAGATACGTTTCCAATGGAATAAGATACATTTCCAATGGGTTTGGAAAAGAGCCGGAGAGTGAGAGAGAGAGAGTGTGGTAAGACAGCCAGATATTTTTGGATTTTATTAACGTATCTTTAGTCACTGTTGAGCCAGGCTTGAAAGTGGTGTGGCACGTTTTGTGGCGGCATGGTTAACATTTTTCAAGCGATCGCCTAACTTTATGAAATGTTCGTGAATTTATTAATATGCAGTGGCTCTCTGACATACGGCGAGCCATAGTTATGCAGTGGAACTTAAATAGAATATTTTAAATGGACAAGTAATTTTCAAGGTTTATAAAAAATATGATCTATTTGTAACTTGTCATATGACCTGTCTGCACTATGTGGAAACTCGATAAAAGTGGGAAAAATTAAGTTAAAGAGAAACGGCTGAACAGATGAAGAATTTGATGAAAGTTCACACAGTTCAAGCTAAAGTCTTGTCGACTATGTATAAAATCTTCAATTCACCAGCTCTTATACCCAACACCACAGGGTATAATGTCTTTGTGCATTTATTTGTAACACCCAAAAGGAAACGAGATAGACACATCGTTTATTATACCGATCGACTTAGAATCACTTTTTGAGTCGATTTAGCAATGTCCGTCTGTCCATCTATTCATGTAATAAAAGTCCAGGTCGCAATTGTTGTTAGAACTAGATGAAACTTTGCACAACGAAGTTTTATGGGATAAGGACGAAAGCTATTTAATTTGAAGCAAATCGGATCAGATTTAGATATAGCTCCCATACAAATTTTGCTTCCGATTTCATTTTTTCCGCTCTAGAAACCACATATTTCAACATATTTTCTTCAAATTTAGCAAAACGTCATACATTTTAACTAAAAATACTCCAGATCGGTCCAGATTTATATATAGCTCCCATACAAATGTCTCCTATGACTTGACCCTTTCCGCTCTAGAAACCACATATTTTAGCAGATTTTCTTCAAATTTGGCAAAACTACTTATATTTCAAGTAGAAAAGTAGAAACTCTGGTTAAAATGGACCAGATCGGTTCAGATATATATATTCAGTGGCGAAATTTGTATTGGATACATATATATCCAATACAAATATATGGCGAAAGTGGGTCACATCGGTTCAGATTTATATATAACTCCCATACAAATGTCTCCTCCGATTTAATTCTTTCCGCTCTAGAAACCACATATTTAACAGATTTTCATCAAATTTGGGAAAGCGTCTTATATTTCAGAAAACCTATGCTAAAAATGTGTTAGATCGGTTCAGATTTATATATAGCTCCCATTCACAGTTTGTGTTCACATTTTCTTACAAATACAGATAAAAGTATGAAATTTGTAGTATATATACCAGGTTCAAATGTAACGACCTTCTTATACCCTACACCACAGGGTATATTGACTAGGAGTAGGGTGTAGGGCGGCCACGCCCGACTTTAACCTTCCTTACATGTTTTAATTGAATGGAGTTAGTATTTTGAAACCCAGAATTTATTATTTAAGAGCTTGATAACTTTTTTTAAAAAAAATAGCCCGAATTTCTTCGGAAATGTTGTCTTCCAAAGCTGGAATAGCTGGCTTATTTCTGTAGACTTTAGACTTGACGTAGCCCCACAAAAAATAGTCTAAAGGCGTCAAATCGCATGATCTTGGTGGCCAACTTACCGGTCCATTTCTTGAGATGAATTGTTCTCCGAAGTTTTCCCTCAAAATGGCCATAGAATCGCGAGCTGTGTGGCATGTAGCGCCATCTTGTTGAAACCACATGTCAACCAAGTTCAGTTCTTCCATTTTTGGCAACAAAAAGTTTGTTAGCATCGAACGATGGCGATCGCCATTCACCGTAACGTTGCGTCCAACACCATCTTTGAAAAAATACGGTCCAATGATTCCACCAGCGTACAAACCACACCAAACAGTGAATTTTTCGGGATGCATGGGCAGTTCTTGAACGGCTTCTGGTTGCTCTTCACTCCAAATGCGGCAATTTTGTTTATTTACGTAGCCATTCAACCAGAAATGAGCCTCATCGCTGAACAAAATTTGTCGATAAAAAATTTCGAACCGAACACTGATTTTGGTAATAAAATTCAATGATTTGCAAGCGTTGCTCGTTAGTAAGTCTATTCATGATGAAATGTCAAAGCATACTGAGCATCTTTCTCTTTGACACCATGTCTGAAATCCCACGTGATCTGTCAAATACTAATGCATGAAAATCCTAACCTCAAAAAAATCACTCAATCCTGCATTGCGACATTAGTATAGTATATATTTTTTCTCTGACTAAGTAATGTATATTTCAGCGAAATCTTCTGTGCCCCGGTTTTACTGTTTTGGGGTTTTACTCTTTCGAAGAAGAGATTTTCTTCGACGAAGTGTTTTAAAATACAGTTACGCCCACTCTTCGACAAGTTTAAAAATGATTTTCCAATAAACGCAGCCGATGTTGACAGATCCATGGCTGGGTCGAGTTCCGAACAAATAAAACATAAGTTCCAGTCACCCCACTGAAATAAAATCGCTCCCTGAAAACACCCTTAGAACTCATGCGAATTATTGGATGTTTACAGCAAGGTGCACAAAGTGCACCATAAAAAACTTGCACGGGAAAATTTGGATTTTTGAAACTAATGCATTAACACAGCAATTGAAACAATATTTCTCCAGGAAACCATTTGGTCTAAGATGAATTACTAGAAATCGACTTCAAATTCTAAGACCGTTTGTTTTCATTTCCGTTTGTCTGTCTCAAATTTCCGCGGGCAAGAAACTTTAAATCATCCAGATTTGTTGGTTTTGGTTTATTAATTACATGGTTGCAATAATAGCGGCTGTATGATCACGATATAGATCAGATAACCTATGCACACTGGTCCCAAATCCATATTTTTTGGCAGAAATTAAAAAAAAATTAAATTGGAAAGTGTTAAATGCGAAAACGAATTTACTGTGATGTACAAAGCGAATTTAAAGATTCCAGCTTCATCCGTCAGATTGGTAACATTTTTATCTCTTTTTCGAAATTGTTTACATAAAGTGTATATTGCGGTAGGGCACGGTAAACAAAAAATACAAATTGGATATTTTTTTGGAAAATTTTCATATTCGCGGGAAATATTGCTATAATGATTTTCATGCATGACATCTTCGTTTTTTTATATTCTCGCGATCTAGCCAACGGACCCGTCTGCTTTTTTGTTTGTTTATTAAGAACCAATATCGCTTATAACGTATAAGTAGTCAGTCGCGAAAATCGCAGCAATTGTTTGAAAATCCAAAATTAGCGGTTTCAATTGCTTATATTTTAACATTCTTCATCGAGGATTCTGAAACTTTTCTGACACAAATATTCGCCATGAAGTCAGCAATCACATGCCGAAGAAATATTTTGGTATTTTCAATATAATAAAAAGTTAAGCGGGTTTTTCTAAAGGTACTTTTCACAATTTTTGACTTTACAGCCACAAAAACTTGGGAAGCAAAATGCTATTAACGGCGAAATTATGGAATATCGATAGTACGATATACCCTAAATCTATAAAAATGCTGAAAAATGTTTTAAACAAAATCGTTGTGTACACCCTGTACTAATAAAGGGTGATAATTATGTTGGTTATATATTGAGTTTATGTGGGAGGTGATAAGTGCGTGGTCCGATCGGCCCAAACCTAACTACATGATTCTACACATTTTTGCCGTAAAAGTAAAAAAGTACGAATGTGGAAAAATCTCAGCGAATTGCATAATTCTATATCTAGCCGTTAGTTGGTGCCATTGTTATTCCCCTATTATATCCCTTGAAAGTACGAATTTGGAAAAACCTTTTCATTTTTCGTGTCTTCGTCGTCTTAAAAGTCGTCCCTTTAAGGTACGACTTTTGAAAATCTCTTTATTTTACTTGTTTACGCTATTAGACGTACACAACAAATTGCATCATTCTAGCTGTAGCCGATTAGTTGGTACTATTTGTATCCCTCTGTTGTCAATATCCTTTGAAAGTACGAATGTATGCACCGAATTCCATGATTCTAGCTGTTGTAATTTGGTTGGAACCATTTTTATCCCCTTTTTCTATTTTACCTCTTTAAGAGTACGACTTTCTAAAATCTCTTTATTTTACGTGTCTTTGCAATTAGAGGGATGTACACACCGAATTTCATCGTTCTACCTGTAGTCGTTTATTTGGTACTATCTTTATCCCTCTGTACGCATTGTATGCATTGAAAGTATGTCTCCCATTAAAATTTCGCTCCCGATTTGACTTTTTCTGCTCTAAGAACCACATATGTTAACAGATCCTCTTCAAATTAGGCGAAATATCTTATAATTGTTTTATAAACAGCCATGGTGCAAATGGGTTAGATCGGTTCAGATTTATATATAACTGCCACACAAATTTCACTCCCGATTTAACTTTTTCCACTCTATAAACCACATATTTTAACAGATCTTTTTCAAATCTTTCAAAATATCTTATATTTCAACTAAAAACACCAATAGTGAAAATGGGTCCAATCGGTTCAGATTTACATATAGATCCAATACAAATTTCGCTCCCAGATAGACTATTTCCGCCCCAGAAACCACGAATTTTCACTGAATTTCCTTGAAGTGAACATAACACGTTATATTTGAACTGGAAGAACTTATTTTGAAAGTTAGTCACTTTAAGCCATGTTTGGATATAGCCCCGATACAAATACTTTTCGATTTGACAAATTGGACCAGGTCATATTAGCCCGTTTTTTCTTTTTACCGAGTTGAATTGTATTCGGATAGAAAGTGTAGTGTATCATATAGTCGGCGCCGCCCGACTTTAGCCTTTCCTTACTTGTTGTTATAGGGGGAATGCGCACACCCAATATCAAATAAGTGCAAGCAGAGATATTGAAAAAAATATGCTTAAATACTCCAAAATATTGGAGTCCTTGTGAGGGAAAAATTGTTCCCTTTGGGCCGATTTCGACCAAATCCCAACCGATCTACGACTATAAGACGCATTTATTAAAATTGTGCTTTCAACATACGGACGGACGGAGGCAGATCGTTTTAGAATTTTATGACGATCAAGAATATATATACTTTATAGGGTGTGACAAAGTTAGTATACCCCATCGTGGAGGTGGAGGATATACAAATTTGACAGCGACGATGTTAGTAGACTTTATGTGGACATAGCTTGACAACATCAACATATCCGATCTGTGATTCCAACAAGAAGCCAATATCAATTGATATCTGTTGTTTAATTTAAGTAATTTTTACCTATCGTTCTTATCTGGTGACCTCTTAGGGTCGTCATTCTGATGTTTGTCTTGTCGAATTATTCGAAGCGAGTGCGCTACAGTAGCTGTTTGTTTAACCCTTAGCCGTGTTATGAAATGCTAAAGAATACCCACTTGCTTGTGAAATTAACCAGCTGAGATTGAGGGTGTGTGCCAGGTGATTCACCCGACATAATCACCATTCACTGAAATGTGAGGTGGAAATATTGATTCTAGATAGTGAAATGTGATGACATGATCAGTCATGTTTTGTATTTTGTATTTCATTATCTACATACCATTTCAATAACGACGTGTAGGCATTTGTGTGGTACCTCAAATTACCCTGCAATTTCCATCTGCCCCGCCCGCGATTCCACACCAGGTTTGTTTGTTTGCTAGTATGTCCTTAATTCTGACAGTTTTTTCTTTGGGGATTTTGGTGTGCAATAAAAAGTGAGTTATCACTTTGTTATCGTCAAAAGACGGAAAAAGTAAACATCAATGTCGTTGTCGTCGGAGTTGGGATTTCGTTTTCATCGTCATCGTTGTCGCTGTAATAAAAGTCAGAAGTGTGCGCGCTGCGCTCATAGTCATCCATGGCGGCAATGCAACCCAATACAATTGTCAGCAACATGCAACAGATACTTGGAGCATGCCTACAACTCTGCGCGTTGCAGGCCGATACCTTTTGTCTGGAGCAACTTTAAATAAAGGTGTGCTGTGTAGGAGTGACAGTTTACAGAGATAAAGTGATATAATGCCTGCAGTCAAACCGAGCACTAAACACCTTTTGCCCGCCGCTCCCCCCCACCCCACACAACAGCCTGTGTTTAGTTGGGCCGCCGAAACAAACTCCAGTTCGCATTCGTTCCAATTCAATTTTCGTTTGTAGCCAGGCAACTGACAAATCTCGGTTGTGTTTGTTTGGATGGGGCGGCCATGTCCGTCCGCAGGAGACACACAACAACAAAACAGAAATGACTCAAGACAGAGTTTTATTTTTATTTTTTATGTTATTTTATTTCGATTTGATTTGATATACACCGAGACGTTAAAATGAATCGAAATGTTTGCATAATAAACCCGTAAGTACACGTTTCGTTTTAACCACGCCACGTTTGTCTTGCCAGCATGTCCGTTTCCAGTTTTGCCTTTGATTTTGGAATGAAGCACAGTCGATCATTTTGTTGGAAGGCAGTCAAAATTCTTTAAGTTTGGTAGGAGTTAGAATATATAATAGGGCTGTTTTTCTTTAAGCCGGGATAACAAGCTGCGATAACAAAAACTTTAATACAAATTTATTTTAAATATAAATATATGTATCAAAAAAATATTTTGTGTCGACTTTATTGGACTTAGCCTCGATATCCATCATTTTGATTTACACTGGATAATTGTCCAGGCTAAGTCAAACATTTTCAACACAAAATTATTTTTTTTTAATTTTTTTTTTTCACACACACATTGATATTGCTTTTGGCCACAATTTTACAAAAGAATTTTTTATTTTGAGTGAAATTTTAACATTTTATTTATATTTTTGTTATCGCAGCTTAGTTATCCAGTCTTACAGAAAAACAGCCATAATGATATCGGACGAAGCAGCGCGTGTAATAGCAGGGCTTGTTCCTATCGACGTACGAACGACCGCAATGAAGAGAATCTACGATAGGAAACCGAAGGACAAAAAGAGAGTGATCAGATCTGTATTGATCTCTACTTGGAAATATAAGTATAGTTGCAAAGACAATACGAAGAGCCTTTTTATTGTACATTTATTTTATTTGTACATATAGTGTTACATTCATATAAAATTTGGCCCCAGCGCCTTGAAGGCATTTTTGAGGGAGGAGTTTAATAGTAATTCAAAATAAAAATAAAGATATAAAAATTATGGTAGAAGTGTTTCAAACCAGAGCTGTTAAATTTCGATTACGATTAGTAATCAATTACATTACTTTTTAAAAAGAATCGTAATGATTATATAATCCACTATTCAACAATTTCTGATTACTAATTGATTACGATTACAAATAATCAAAAAATAATCAGGATTACTTGCGATTACCGTTACCTTTCGGTTTTAGCTGGCAAAAGAACGAGAACAGAAAAAATCAAAACTGACATAAGTCAAAAGTTTTGACAAACAGACTACTATGACTCTCATACCGATTTCGCGAGAATCAAAAGTAATCACAAAAAATCAAAAGTAATCTAAAATAGTCAAAAGTAATCTTTTAAAGTAGTCGAACTCATTTTTGATTATTTTTCAGTAATCGCAAGTAATCCTGATTATTTTTTGATTACTTGTAATCGTAATCAATTACTAATCGCATAAAACTGAATGTAATCGTATTGTAATCATTACTTCTACTTTAAAAAAAGTAATCTAATTACTAATGATTACGATTACTAATCATTACTTAACAGCTCTGTTTCAAACTTATCATATAAGTATTTTTTGCAGGAGGACTTAAAATTTGATATTCGATCAATATTTCTCAATTCAAACGGCAATACGTTGTACGTATTTCCCCCAATATAATCAATTCGCTGCTTAGTTTTTATACCCTCCACCTCCAGGATGGGGGTATATTCACTTTGTCATTCCGTTTGTAACACCTTAAAATATTCATCGGAGACCCCATAAAGTATATATATTCTGGGTCGTGGTAAAATTCTAAGACGATATAGCCATGTCCGTCTGTCCGTCTGTCCGTCTGTCTGTCTGTCTGTCTGTTGAAAGCACGATAGCGGTCGAACGAAATGAGCTAGGAGGTTCAAATTTTTCCTAAATGTGTCTTATGGTTGTAGATCGGTTGGGATTGAAAGTGGGCGAAATCGGCCCAGAGGGAAAAATTTTTCCCTCACAAGGACTGAAAATACCCGTAATATTCAGAGTATTTCAGCATGTTTTTGAACATAATAGCTTGTATTTACTTGATATTTGCAATGCGCATTCCCTTTATAGCATAAAAGGTCACCATAGAGTGATTTTTATTTGTAGGGGGCGAAATGGGACGAAAAGGGATAAAAATAGTACCAATCAAACGACAACAGATAGAAACACGAAATTTGGCGTGTACATTCCTCTAATAGAGTAGATACATAATATAAAAGTATTTTTTCTAAATTAGTACTTTTAAGGGGTTCAATGGGGATAGAGGGATAAAAATAGTACCAACCGATCGACTGCACCTAGAATAATGAAATTCGATATATACATTCCTCTGATTGCGTAGACACGTAAAATAAAATAACTTTCCAAAATTCGTACTTTTTGGGGTTCAAATGGAAAAAGGGGATAAAAATAGTACCTACCAAATGACAGCAGCTGGAATCATGAAATTCGGAGTATACATTCCTCTGACTGTGTAGACACGAAAAATAAAACGTTTTTTCCAAATTCGTACTTTCAAGGGATACAATGGCTACAGGGGATAAAAATAGTACCAACTAAACGAATAGAGAATGATGAAATTCGGTGTGTACATCCCTCTAATTGTGTAGATACGAAAAATAAAGAGATTTTAGATAGTCGTACTCTTGAGGGAGCAAAATTGGAAAATTCGTACTTTATTTTGTTGTTACGAAAAAAAATGGTAGAGATAAGGTATTTTCAAAATTTTTACTTTTGAAATTGAAATAGGATGGAAATACAACCAACCAAACGACTATAGCTTAAAATACACTCTCTATCCCCCAATATTTAGGGTATTTATGATTGCTCCCTTATATTTACTTTATGAATTTAAGTATTATATCCATTATATATAGTATACAAATATTGGTAGCCTTGACTTATTAATTAAATTTCTTATTTTCATACAGTTAAAATTTGTTGTAGCTTGGAAGCACCACAAAGAAAATAAAAGTTTTAGCGGGCGAAATGGGACAAAAAGGGATAAAATATGGTACCAATGATACGACAACAGCTAGAATCATGAAATTCGGTGTGTACATCCCTCTAATTGCATAGACACGTAAAATAGAAATATAATTAAAAATAGGGATACAAATTGGACCTACCAAACCGCTGAAGTTTAAATCATGAAATTCGGTGTATACATTGTGACTATGAAGACTCGAAAAAGGTTTTTTTCGAAATTTGTACATTTGGGCGGAGAATGGGGCGAATGGGGATATCTTTAAAATTTATACTTTTCTTATCACTTTGTCTGTGATATGGTACTGCGCTTCTATGTAAGGTCGACATCCTTTAATCTGCTGGTAATACTGTGGAATGCACTCCGTGGTGGAGGGTATATAAGATTCGGCCCGGCCGAACTTAACGCCTTCTTACTTGTTTCTAATCTACATCTCAGAATTATTAAATTGGACTGGTTCCTTGTAGCAAAATTCGACTGGTTTTGTATAAATGATATGGTATGGTGACCGATGTTGTAAATATATTTGTAAACAAATAATAGTACTTGGTATTCATGCAGTCCATAAATTGGCAGTACAGTTTTACTTTCATCCTTATACAATGAAATTGTTGAATAATTTACTGGCAAATTATATACAACTTTCAAAGCCTTGTTTTGCATACGTTGCAGGTATCTGAAGGAAGTATTATTCTTGTAAGCATTAAGACTGTATTAAAGCCTGAAATATCATCAGCTTGGATTAAAGAATTTAAGAGTTTGTTCCTCAACTTATACAAAATACCTACAGCATGAGCAATTTTCTTCTTTATATTATCCATATGCATGCTCCAAGATAAATTACTCTGCAATGTTACTCCCAGGTACTGCATAGAATGTGTCTCATACACAAGTCTTCCATCAACATATACATTAAAATTATTGTTAAGACTGGCAGAATGTGGTCTGAATCTAATAAGTTTGGTCTTTCCTGGATTGATCAATAAGCGATTCTACCGTGCATATTCAAATAGCAAAGCTGCATCCCTCTCAACTCTAGTTTTCAGTTCCAAATCATATTTGTAAGGGTAAAATAGGCAAACATCATCCGCAAACATAATAAGATGACCATCCAGTTCCAAATTCCTCAGATCATTAAGATATATCGAAAACAATAATGGGCCTACCCCGCTACCCTGTGGTACTCCATAGTTCACTGTACCCATAAAACTTTTCGAATCTTTCATATGAACATATTGCTTCCTGTTAGAAAAATAATTTTCAAACAAACATAACTCCTTACCCTGAATACCGTAATACTTCAATTTTTGCAGCAATATTTTATCATCAACCAGATCAAAAGCTTTAGTGAAATCAAAAAATATTCCGCAAACTCCATTAAAACCCTCATCTAATACTTTACACTTCACAACATTCAATATTGCGTCCTGAGTACCACAACCTCTTTTGAAGCCGAATTGATAATCGTACAATAGCCGATTCTCCTCCATATAAGACAATAATCTATCGTAAAGCAGCTTGTCAAAAATCTTATCTATGGTAGACAACACTGCTATCGGCTTAACTTAAATACTAAATAAAGGATCATGGAGCCTTCGGGAAGTACCTGCACAAATTAGGACATAATTCGAAAAACTCGGGCATTCGAAAAAGAGGACATCTCTGCAATCGAAAATTCTAATGCTGTTTCAGTATGTACTGAATACATATATTGAAGATTCCTCACCTCCAGCGCAAAACAAAGAAATAAGGAAAGGCTAATGTCGGTCGGTACCGACTATATGATACCCTCCACTTTCTACCCAATTACAATTGAATTTGGGGACAAAAGTGACATCGGGAATGATTTTTGTAAGGGTACTGGTTTCTTTTGTGAGGAAGGAAACAATATTGTTGATGTTCCCAACTAAAATGAATGATTGGATTGTTTTATGTGTTCTCCCGAAACTCCATAAATGGTATTGAGAAAAAAAACCGCTAGAAAGTAAAATCCGACCTGAGCCTTATCAAACCATATTAAAAACTTGCAATATGACCCAGTATAAAGGACAGATTTATACTATTTTAGTGCAATTTTTGAGGCATGTTTTTATAAAAACCGCAATAACTTCCACATTTTTAGTTCGATTTATGTTTTTAGAGGCTCGTTGGAGAGTTATTGATAACAAATTGCAATTTTTAGAATTTCCTAACCCATTAAGGGCCGCAAATATTTTTCATACTTATAATACTCAGTGGGTTAAATGTGATGTAAAAACAGAAATTTGGGGTTATTTGCATCGTAAACACATTCTAGTCTAATATATAGATAATTTTGGAAAGAAATTCAACCATTCCAAATTTACCTCCTAATAAAAACATGAACTTTTTAAAGGGGAATTGAAATTGTTGTTAATGTTAAAATAAAATAGATAGACGCATGGAATTTAAAGTATATTTAGCAGATGTTCTTCGAAACTAAATTATTGAAACATTTAAATCCTTTGGAAATTAAAAGTCCCGTAAAAAGACAAACGACCACGAAATAAAAAACTGAGTATGAGTTTTCCTATTACTGACCTATAGTGTCACTTCTATATAATCTCGTTCTTGGGAGGGAAATCATGTCGCACGGTTTTATTGTAACATCTTATGTGAAGTTTTCCTCCCAATTTATATTGTAAGACAAACGAGCTCAATGACTTCAAAGACAAAAAAATCGGCCTCGTCGAGACAAAAACATCGATGTATCACACTTTAAAATCCGTTTATAAATACAAGTTATATAGAAAAATGTAAAAGCGCGACCCCTACGTTCGGCATAAAAAAATAAAAATTTTTTTTTTGAAACTACCTTTCAATAATACTTCATATTCGAAGGTGTACGGCGAACTTTTTTTTTGAGGTACGCCCTAATGTACACACCGAATTTCATCATTCTAGTTGTAGTCGTTTAGGTCGTACTATTTTTATCCCTCTGCATCCACTTGAAAGTACAAATTTGGAAAAAACTTTTATTTTTCGTGTCTACTCAGTCAGAGGAATGTATACTCCAAATTTCATGACTCTAGCTGCGGTCATTTGGTTGGTACTATTTTTATCCCCTTTTTTGCATTTTAACACCAAAAGGTGCGAATTTCGAAAAATCCCTTTATTTAACATGTCTACGAATTTCATTATTCTAGATGCAGCCGTTTGGTTGGTACCATTTTTATCCCTCTATTCCCAGTTTACCCTTTAAAAGCTCAAATTTGGAAAAAATACTTTTATATTATGTATCTACTCAATTAGAGGAATGTGCACACCGAATTTCGTGTTTGTAGCTGTTGTCATTTAATATGTACTATTTTTATCCCTTTTTGCCCCATTTTTCCCTCTACGAATAAAAATCACTTAATGGTGCACGCTTTTGCGCATGCCCAATATCAAGTAAGTACAAGCAGACATATGAAAAAATATGATTAAATGCTCTATAATATTAGGGATTATTATGGGTAAATTTAGTCCTTGTGACGGAAAAATGTTTCCCTCTGGACCGAATTCGCCCAATTTCAATCCCCACCGATCTGCAACCATAAGACACATTTAGGAGAAATTTGAACCTCCTAGCTCATTTCATTCGGAATCTAGCGTGCTTTCAACATACAGACGACGGGCAGACAGACATACGGACATGGCTAAATCGTCTTAGAATTTTACCACGACCCATAATATATATACTTTATGGGGTCTCCTTTGAATATTTCAAGGTGTTACAAACGGAATGACAAAGTGAATATACCCCCATCCATAGGTGGAGGGTATAAAAATATGCTTAAATACTCTAAAATAATAGGATTTATTATGGGTATTTTTAGTCCTTGTGAGGGAAAAATTTTTCCCCTTGGACCGATTTAGCCCAGTTTCAATCCAAACCGATCTACGACTATAAGACGTATTTATGGAAAATATAGACGTCCTAGCTCCATTCGTTTAGATGCTTTCAACAGACGGACGGACATTGCTATATTGTCTTAGAATTTTATGGCTATCAATAATATATATACTTAATAGAGTCTCAGGTCGATACTTCAAGGTGTTACAAACGGAATGACAAAGTTAGTATACCCTCATCCTGGAGGTGGAGGGTATAAAAATTAAATTTTTTAAGACTAAATTGTATTTACGATGCAAATAATCCCATATTTTAGTTTTTACATCACATTTAACCCACTGAAAACCAACAGTAAGAAAAAATTGTCGGCACTTAATGGGTTAGGAAGTTCTGATCAATACCTCTTCAATGATCCAACAAAAAAAAACAAATCGAACTAAAAATATGGAAGTTACTGCGGTTTTTATAAAAAATGCAACAAAAATTGCACAAAAATGTTAAAATACCCTCTATTCTTGATTAAAATGCAAGTTTTTGATATGGCTTGATAATGCTCGGACCAGATTTTAATTTCTAGCGCGTTTTTTCTAAATACCATTCTCACCGTGCATTTTATTCAAGAAAAACCTGATTTATAGAGGTTATTTTGAACGCGTCCAGCTCACGAACGGACAATGATAAAAGCAAAGAAATATTTTGGGAGAACACATACAACAAAACAATCTTTCATTTTAGTTGGGAACATCCACAACTTTTAGTTTGAAGCCACTCTACTATATAAGTGGTCTATACACTCAGAAAAATAGCATACCAGACTTTGAGTAAAATCCATACTCCAATTTAGTCCAAAAATTTTACTCCAGTTTAGTAAAAATGTCCTTGAAAATAGGAAAATTAACTAAGTATGAGTAAACTTTCCTAATTTCAAAGTCATAGAAAATAGTTCATTTACTAGAAATAGGGTAGTAAATTTACTTAAAAACATTTCATTGGATCTAATAAAAAATTCTTTCAATTGAGTAAATTCATACTTATGTGGAAGAATATTTCTAAGGTTTTAAGTGAGAAAAGAACTCAGAAATGTTTTTATATGGAAAAATTTCTATTTAGGAAATTTAACCTTAAAAATGAGTTTTTTCCTAAAATGGTGTTAATATGTTTACTGAAATTTATGTCGAGTTCTTCATACATTTAAGTATTAATGAACTTATCAAAAATCATCTGATTCTGTTTAGAAAATTCTTGAATATTAACCTTAGAAGCAATTCTCATTCGTTTGCCGAGACTTATTTCTTAAATACTAAACAACCACTGCGAAGGCGCCTATCTTGCCTTCGCAGCAATCATGGAATAATAGCTCAACTATTTATGGCAGAGGTATCAAGTAAAATTTTACTCAGTTTAAGTAAAAATTTACTCGTTTTGTGCTAAAAATCAGTAAAATTGTCCTCGGTTTATGTAAATACTTACTTAATTTGAGTAAACATTTACTTAGTTTTAGGAAAATTTTACTTGAATTTAGTAAAAATTACTTAGATTTATGAAAATTTCAGCAAAATGTACTTTCAAGGAAAAGTTTGAACTTAATATGAGGAAATATTGCTTTAGTGCTATACGAAGTTCAATTTTCCTAAATTTTGGTTCATTTTAACTCGTTATAGGGTTCACTTTCTTCTGAGTGTAGAGCGGAAAAATTCAAATCGGTAGCGACATTTGTATGAGGGCGATATCTAAATCTGAACCGATTTACCTCAAATTAAGTAGGTTTCGTCCTTTGAGCTCAAAACTTACTTGTGCCATTTTTTAGATTCGGACAATAATTGCGACCTGTACTTTGATTACAAGAATAGATGGACGGACGGACGGTCATTGCTAAATCGATTTAAAAAGTGATTCTAAGTCGATCGGTATACTTAACAATGGCTCTATCCTGCTTCCTTTTGGATGTTACAAACAAATGCACAATGCCTAAATACGCTAGGGACGGGTATACAAATGTCCAAGCTAAATCCTCACATTTGGTTGCGGTGGCTACTGATAAATGATTTTTCGGATTTAGGACTAAGTCAAAATCCCCACGGACTCCCGGTGCTGACAATTTTGATTGCATGTCTACATATCAGTGGTGGGATAGGACACAATTTATCGATTTCAATATTCCAGAACACTTAGTTTTGTGAACTTCGGACAAAAAGTTCATGAGTCAAAAAATGAGGGTAGTGGGGTGAGTAAAAGTGGGTGCTCATCGGCGTCAAAAGGGGTGGGAAAAGGGGTGAAAATACGCTAAAAGCTAAATAACTGCCTCGGAGTAGCCATCGGAGTAAGAGTGTAAGACCGGACGCCAATAATTTTCCCTCCCCAACATTTTTTTTCGAACACATTTATTATTTATTTTTTATCTGACTGGCGTTTTTCTTATTTTTTATAATTTTTTATGACAGCAACTTTCTCAGAAGATACCTGCTCTACCGCTATCTTAAACTGACACCCATACATTTTATACCCTCCACTGGGGTATTTTGTCGTTGTGCATTTGTTCGTAACACCCAAAAGGAAACGAGATGGATCCATCGTTAATTATACAGATCGGCTTAGAATAACTTTCTGAGTCGATTCAGCAAAATCCGACTGTTGTTGTAATCAAAGTCGCAATTATTGTCCGCTCTTAACAAAAATTGGCACAAGTAAGTTCTGTGCGTCAAGGACAGACGCTATTTATTTTGAATCAAATCGGTTCAGATTTAGACATAGCCCTTATACAAATTTCGCACCCGATTTGACTCTGGATTTTGATTTACTCCAAATTTGCCACAGAACCTTATAATTGAACTGAAAAGATTTGTGGTGAAAATGGGTCAGATTGGTTCAGATTTAGATATAGCTGCCATACAAATTTTGCTCTCAATTTGCACTCATTTTTCGCTCTAGAGACCACATATTAAAAGCGATCCTTTTCAAGTTTGTGACAACACCTTATATTTCAACTAAAGGGTGATTTATAGCTATTATCTTTCTGGCAACACTGGTTTAAACAGCTGACGTACGTTTCGTGTTTTGTTTCACTGTCAAACATCTTCAGTTTAGTCTATAATTTAACCATGAATCGTCTTACAAACGAACAACGCTTGCAAATTATTGAATTTTATTATCAAAATGCGTGCTCTGTTAAGACAGTTCATCGCGCGCTTCCATTTTATGGTCAGTTTAATCGACCCCCTGAAGCGAATATTCGGGCTATTGTGACTAAATTTCGCACCAAATGTACATTGTTGGCATTAAACCACCAACACGCTTACGTAGAGTGCGAACTGAAGAAAATATCGCAGCTGTATCGGCCAGTGTTAATGATGACCATCAATTATCGATCGTCGCCGTTCGCAGCATTTGGGGCTCTGTTACTCAAAATCGTGGAAATGCCAAAATTGGACTAAGCGGATGGACCATTTGAGGCGCAGTCAAGGTCAACATTTGCATGAAATAATCTTCAATCATTAAATTATATGGACCGTACTATCGATTCAAATAAAGATTTCATGCATTTTCTGAATTGTATGTGTTTTTTTTTTGAAAAACTTTCCTATAGCTTTTAAATTTTTTAAATTTGGCACAACACCTTATATTTCAACTAGAAACATCTATGGTGAAAGTGGGCAAGATCGGTTCAGAATTAGATATAGCCTCCATACAAACTTCGATTTGACTCTTTCCGCTCTATAGACCACCCATATACCCATACGAAAATCTTGCCCGATTTCACTTTTCCTCGAATTCAATTGTAAGGTATTGGAATTCAATTATTGGTATTGTAACACAATTTCGTATATTTTCGTATATTCATAATAGAAAACCCCGGTTTTTTATCACTCTAGTAGCATGACGTTATAAAAAGGTTTCATTCTTTCGAATTTTGGTTAGGTTTAAACTCTATTTAAATTAACCTCTATTATACTCAGTTCCGCAAGTAGAGGGTATATTTATGCATTCTCTTACTCTCAGAATTCATGCACGTCAGTGAACACCGCTTAAACAGTTGCAGTTTTATTTCATTTCAAATCATCACCATCGCATCTCGTTTAAGCTGTCGCAACAGTTCGGAGCTTGTGTGCAGGCGCAGCTGTCTGGCTGTGGCTGCGCCTGCGCGCGTTTTTTGGTTGAAAGTTTGACGTTTTGGCTGCTTTACAGTTTTGCCGTCGGCTTGTCGCCAATGTCAAGTCTGACAAGTTTTTTTTTGGCAATACATTTACTGAGTGTCTGTTTGTACATACACATCCATACATACATACATCCATGGAGATCTCGGTTGACTCTGTAGAGTTTTTCATTTCGGTCATACTATAAATGCAAGTTTATTTTAAATTCAAGGACTTCCACAAATGTTTAATGTTGTTGCTGATGTTTTTTTGAATTATTGCCAAACTAAACGTTTTCGTTCTTTGTTGTGTTTGTTTTTTCGTTTCTCTGATGGATTTTTTTTATAAAATTTATGCAAACGAACAAGTTTAATAACACATCATAACTGACAGTTTGCTAATTTCGTGTGTCAAAAAGATGTCAAAATGTTCTTGCTGCAGATGAGAGAGATGACTTTGATTTCTGGCTGACATTCGACATTCGTTCGGTGAGAGACCATGAACTTGAAGATGTTATGCCGGCTGGTACGAGTATGAAATTGATATGTCTGTAATTCGGTTGCACGCTTTAATAATAAATCGTGTTTGGAAAACAAACTCATACTTACAAGTTTTCTAGATGGTTTACTGGAAGCATGTACTTTTACACTGTGGGAAAATGAAAAAAATATATATATTTTTTCTGAATGCTGACACGAAACATAACAAAACTGTGTACTTCGTTATTCATTGTCGGGTCGAGTTTGCTTTTGAAAGGACTCGCAATTTTTGAAGGATTCCACAAGTTATTGTAATTTGTCTGCTGATCGTAAATACGTGATATTGGTATCAAATGAAAGAGAACACTTGGGACAATCTAAATAATTGTTGTTGTACTGGGGAGTGCGACAAAAAGGTCGTTTCCAATTTTAATCCCAGAGGAACACAGTGCTTGAACCCTTGTGATGCCTCTGGGGCTGGGGTAAGTGGAGCCAGATAGAGAATTTCCACCTGGGGCTGAGGTAAGTGGAGCCAGATAGAGAATTACCACCTACTACATTTTTGTTGCCCCAAACATCCTCTATAAATCAACTCTAATCTTATTTGGTCTATCTCTCACCTGGATAATTATAAGTGGTAAAAACACCTCGACCAGTGGTCGTCAAAGGGTTAACTGCACGCTTTAATAGCACTGTCCAATAGCATTTTTGAAACAGAGTAGCGACCCTATACATTGGAAACTCATATTGAATAGACCATTTTTATACACTCCACGAGAGTATTATGTCTTTGTGCATTTGCTTGTAACACCCAAAAGGAAACGAGATAGACCCATTGTTAAGTATACCGATCGACTTAGAATCACTTTTTGAGTCGATTCCGTCTGTCCATCTATTCTTGTAATCACGATACAGGTCGCAATTGTAGACATAACTAAATGAAACTTTGCACAATGAAGTTTTTCGGGACAAGGACGAACGCTATTTAATTTGAAGAAAATCGGTTCAGATTTAGATATAACCCCCATACGAATTTCACTCCCAATTTGACTCTATTCACTCTAGATACCACATATTACAACAGATTTTCTTTAAAATTGGTAAAACATCTTATATTTCAACTAGAAACACCTGTGGTAAAAATGTGTTAGATCGGTTCTGATTTATATATAGCTCCCATACAAACGTCGCTCCCGATTTGACTTTTTCCGCTCTAGAAACCACATATTGTATCAGATTGTCTTCAGATTTGGCAAAACATCTTATATTTAAACTAGGAACATCTATGGTGAAAATAGGTCAAATCGGTTCAGATTTAGATATAGCCCCCATACAAATGACGCTCCCGATTTGACATATTCCGCTCTAGAAACCACATATTATACTCGATTTTCTTTAAATTTGGCACAACTAATTATAATCTTACTAGAAACACCTCTGCTGAAAGTGGGTAAGATCGGTTCAGATTTATATATAGCCCCCATATAAATGTCGCTCCCGATTTGACCTTTTCCGCTTTAAATGCCACATATTGTACTCGATTTACTTTAAATTTGGCACAACATCTTATAATCCTACTAGAAACACCTATGCAGAAATTGGGTAAGATCGGTTTAGATTTAAATATAGCCCCCATACAAATGTCGCACCCGATTTGACATTTTCCGCTCTAGAAACCACATATTGTACCTGATTTTCTTTAAATTTGGGACATCTTGTAATCCAACTAGAAATACCTATGCAGAAATTGGGTAAGATCGGTTCAGATTTAGATATAGCCCCCAAACAAACGACGCCCCCGATTTGACATTTTCCGCTCTAGAACCCAAATATTGCACCCGATTTTTTTTAAATTGGCACAACATCTTTTCCAACTAAACTAAATTATGGTGAAAGTGGGTAAGAGCGATTCAGATTTAAATATAGCCCAAATACAAATGTTGTTCCAACGAAATAATTGCAAATAAAAGCATAGTAAAATATTTAGGCATATACTTGGATACATTTTTATACTTTAATGATAATATTAAAGAAATATTGACTAAAGCAAGGAAAGCCTTCTTTATGTATAGACACTTATTTCATTCGAGATATTTAAACCCACGTGTTAAAATAATAATGTATCAAATGCTTATTCGCCCAGTCATAACATATGGTTGTCCTATATGGTTCAATGTATCGCCGTCTTTCATGGAAAAAATAAGAACATTTGAAAGAAAATGTTTAAGAGCATGCACCTCACTCTACAGATCACTTCAAAGCGAATATATAAAATATATTTCTAATAAAAAGTTGTATTGCACAGCAAATGTTATTAGAATTGACAATTTTTTAATACATTTAATAAGAAACCACATTTTACGGTGTACATCGAATACCGAGAATAATTTAATAATGGCACCATATTATACAAATGATGAATATTTAGAAACTACAATTCAATAAGGATTTGTTCCCCCAGAAGCTTTTATATTCTTAGATAAGAAGAAATATATTCAAAACCAAAATGGAGTCCCTGTAATATATCACATATATAGAAGGGCAAATATTAAGACGGTGCAATGTAATACATACACCGATACCGATATTAGATTCAATGCACTTGCGTCAAAACTAACAAAGTTTTGGTGGTTATCATAAAATATTGTTTCTTCAACACATATGTATTTTTTCCTTTTACACGTAGACCTTAGTTTTTTTTATTTATATCAATATAAAATAAATAAAAATGTATTTTTTTTTAAATTTTTCATTACACTATACACTTATATATATAATTATCGTTTTCAAAACAAAATATAATTTACCGATTTGTATAAATACAATTTAATTATTACATTTTATACGTGAGAGCCCGACTATGGGACAGTGTATATTAAAATTCCATATATTTTTTCTATTGTTTATTATAGTTATAAGGTTATAATTATTTAAATTTAATAAACCGTCAAAAAAAAACAAATGTTGTTCCCAAAAGTTTAACCGATTTTTGCCAAACTATACATTTTATATTTCACCTATTTCGTTCCAGGTTTCTATATATCCTCATATTTACAAATGTCCTTTACGTACTTTATATACCCTCCACCATGGATTGCATGGTGGCAGTAATATTACAGGAAAATATATTTTTAATATAAACAAACCAAAACAAATACAAATATTGAAAAAATAATTTTATAAATAAATATAATATTTTTATTACTTCAAACCACGCTTACAAGGAAAGGCTGCCAATACCTTTACACTATATATATCGAAATAATACTTCAAGTCAATTCAAATTATTCTTATATATATATTCAAAAAAGCCTAAATACCATAAATATTGGTAGATAGTGGTTGCTACAGTTTTTTGAAGAAACCTTTTATTTTTCATGTCTACGCAGTCAGAGGAATGTATATTCCGAATTTCATGACTCTAGCTGCGGTCATTTGTTTTTTGAAGAAACCTTTTATTTTTCGTGTCTACGCAGTTAGAGGAATGTATATTCCGAATTTCATGACTCTAGCTGCGGTCATTTGTTTGGTATTATTTTTATCCCTTTTTTCCATTTTAACCCCAAAAAGTACAAATATCAAAAAATCCGTTTTTTATGTATCTACGCAACCAGGGGAATGTATACACCGAATTACATTATTCTAGGTGCAAGCGTTTGGTTTGTACCCTTTTTATCCCTCTTTTCCCATTTTATCCCTTAAAAGTACGAATTCAAAAAAATACTTTTATATTATGTAACTACAAATTGTAACATCAAATTTCGTGTTTCTAGCTGTTGCCGTTTAAAAGGTACTATTTTTATCCATTTTTGCCCCATTTCTCCCCTACGAATAAAAATCACTTTGTGGTGCACGTTTTTGTTATAGGGTGAATGCGCGCACCCAATATCAAGTAACTACAAGCAGACATATTGAAAAAATGTGCTTAAATACTCTAAAATATTAGGGAATATTTCGGATATTTTTAGTCCTTGCGAGGGAAAATTTTTTTCCATTCGGCCGATTTCGCCCAGTTTCAATCCCAACCGATTTACGACTATAAGACGCATTTATGTAAAATTTGGACGTCCTAGCTCCTTCCGTTTAGATGCTAGCGTGCTTTCAACAGACGGTAGGACGGATGGACGTGGCTAGATCGCCTTAGAATTTTATCAAGAATATATATACTTTATCAAGAATATATATACTTTATACGATCTCAGGTCGATATTTCAAGGTGTTACAAACGGAATGACAAAGTTAGTGGAGGTGGCTGGTATAACAAGTAAGGAAAGGCTTTCTATCCCAAAACAATACAATTCAATTCGAAGAAAATATTGAAATCGGGAAGAATTTTTGTTAAAATGTGAAGTTTGTAGAGCGGAAAATGTCAAATCGAGAGCGATATTTGTATGGAAACTATATATCTAAATCTGAACCGATCTGACATATTTTCACCATAGCTTTTTTTAGTTTAAATATAAGGTGTTGTGCCAAATTATGTGGAAAAGGTCAAATCGGGAGTGAAATTTGTATGGAAGCTATATACAAATCTGAACAAATTTCCTTCAAATTAAATAGAGTTCGTCCTTATCCCGAAAAACTTCGTTGCGTAAAGTTTCATTTGTTTCTGACAACAATTGCGACCTGTACTTTGATTACACTGTGCAACATTTTTGAAGTCATTTCAAAATAACCATATACGGACACCGCTACATGATAAAAGACCAAAAAAAAAAGACCCGTGTTTTTTTGTTTCCCCCAAAGTCATGCACTTTTTTTTTTATGGGCCCCCAGAGATTTGAGGCCTCGGTGTAATTTTTGGAAAAAAGTGATCATATTCTCAGGCTCATATCTTGCAAACCGTTCGGAATTTTGATTTACTCTCTGAGGCAAAGTTCTAGCTCTTGTCATAAAGAACATTTTTGTTCTTTATGACAAGAGCTAGAACTTTGCCTCAGAGAGTAAATCAAAATTCCGAACGGTTTGCAAGATATGAGCCTGAGAATATGATCACTTTTTTCCAAAAATTACACCGAGGCCTCAAATCTCTGGGGGCCCATAAAAAAAAGTGCATGACTTTGGGGGAAAAAAAAACACGGGTCTTTTTTTTTTGGTCTTTTATCATGTAGCGGTGTCCGTATATGGTTATTTTGAAATGACTTCAAAAATGTTGCACAGTGAAATTTTTGGGAAATTTTTCAATTTTGCGGCTACCTAAGCGCTACCTAAACGGTGTTAAGAATAATTCCTAGGAAGTTCATATGTTCTAGAAAGTTGTTTATTGAGATCTTAGGTACATTTTTGTAGTTGATTGTTTCCCTGAATTTTCAGCGGTTTGCTACCTATGGACCTGAACAGGGGAAAAAAGGTTAAAAAAATCGAATTTTTTTAAGTTTTTTGCGATTTTGACCTTGAAGATGAAGTTTTTTTGATTTTATATGTTCACAATTGTTCTTTATGACAAGAGCTAGAACTTTGCCTCAGAGAGTAAATCAAAATTCCGAACGGTTTGCAAGATATGAGCCTGAGAATATGATCACTTTTTTCCAAAAATTACACCGAGGCCTCAAATCTCTGGGGGCCCATAAAAAAAAAGTGCATGACTTTGGGGGAAACAAAAAAACACGGGTCATTTTTTTTTTGGTCTTTTATCATGTAGCGGTGTCCGTATATGGTTATTTTTTTTCGTGTTGCACTGTGTTACAAAACTAGATGGACAGACATCCGGACATTGTTAAATCGACTCAAAAAGTGATTCTAAATCGATCGGATTATTGTTGTAAGTTAATGCCTGATAGTATTCTTGTTGTCAGAACTATAATGTGGAATTGTATGAGGATCATTTCTGTGGAAGATCTTAACCTTCTAGCTCCTCTCTTTATGGGTCAATTTGACCTTTTTTCGAGATAATCAAAAAAGTCACTTCAAAAAGGACATTTATGAATTAAGATGTTCTACGAAAAATTTGAGTGTTATAAAAAAACTCTTCACGCTTAAATAGCAAAAGTTCTACCGGACCGAATCTTACGTAACCTCCACCACGGAGTGCATTCAACAGTATTGCCAGCAGATTAGTGGCTGTTCACATTACATAGAAATGAACTACCATATTTGAAAAATAGTCCTCTACTGTATACATATATAAAACTTCAAGTGTAATCGAAAAGAAAACATTAGACAGCAATCTTTAAAAAATGTGACCTATTATTGGTAGAAACAATTTCCCTGAAGATTTTCCCCATTTGCAATTTCTTGATCCCAACTACAGCTTAAATATCTGTACCATTTTGATAGGAAAAGTTCTAATCTTGAAGATCCAATATGTTTCAGAGTGGAATATACACACCTAATTTCATGATTTTATCTACACCCGTTTGATTGGTACCAGTTTCACTCCTTTGCCATTTTGAACTTAAAAGTACGATTTTAGAAAACTCGTAGACAGACGAATGAAATTACTGAATTCATGATTTTAGCTACAGCCGTTTGATTGTTTGCTAAATTTAATCCCATTTAGATTTTGACGGTACAACTATCGAAAGATCTCTTTTTTATTTGTTTGCCTCACCGCATTTCCCCCCCAAAAAGTAAAAATTTCCAAAAATCCTTTTTATTTCACAAATTCACAGTCAGATGAATGCATTCACAGAATTTCATGATTTCAACTGTTTGGTTGGTACCATTTTTATCCCTTTAGGCTTTGAAATGGGACTAAAAGGATGAAAATGGTACCAATCAAACGACAATAACTAGAAGCATTGGGAATGTATGTATATGTTTTCCATTTGTCTTCCTTAAAAGTACGAATTTAGAAAAATCCCTCTATTTTATGTAGAATCGACGCAATTAGAGGGATGTAAATTCCAAATTTCATGTTTCTAGCTATTGTCGTGTCATTGGTACCATATTTATCCCTGTTTGTCCCATTTCGCCCGCTAAAACGTGTATTTACTTTTTGGTGTTTGTGAGCTACAAGAGGAATGTAGTCAACAAATTTCAAGTGAATACATAACTGAAATTAACAAAAAAAATCTTAAATAGTCTAAATAATATGTGGTATTTTCGGCCCTTGTTAGGGAGAATTTTTTCCTGGGCCATAAGGCACATTTAGGGAAAAATTTAACCTCCTAGCTCTTTTCGTTCGGAAGCTAGCGTGCTTTCAGCAGACTGGCAGACGAGATTTCACACATCCAGCGCATAAAAAAGACATACAGACGGACATTTTACCACGTCCCAGAATATATATACTTTATGGAGCAACCGATTAAGATTTCATGGTGTTACAAACGTAATGACAAAGTGAATATACCCCCATCCTTAGGTGGAGGGTATAAAAATCCGTATGGGTTGCACCTTAAGGGTTGAGTATAGAAAAATATTGGGGGTGGGTTATACATTTGACTCCACTAGCAGACGCCTTGCGCCAGTAACAGTCATGGGAGCAAAACAAGTTTTAAAAAACAAGTAAAAGCGGCGTTAAGTTCGGCCGGGTCGAACATTATATACCCTCCACCATGGATTGCATTTCACAGAGGCTGTCGATTTTCCTATAAGTGCAGTAATATTACATTATATATTATATATTATATATTATATATTATATATTATATATTATATATTATATATTATATATTATATATTATATATTATATATTATATATTATATATTATATATTATATATTATATATTATATATTATATATTATATATTATATATTATATATTATATATTATATTTTATATTTTATCGAAATAAAACTTCAAGTCAATTAAAAAAATAAATATTCCTATATTTGGAATTTGGAAAAATCTTTTTATTTTGCGTGTCTATACAGTCAGATGAATGTGTACACCGAATTCCATGATTCTACCTGCGGCCATTTGGTTTATACCATTTTTATCATCATTTTCCTATTTTACCCCTTAAGAGTACGACTTTCTAAAATCTCTTTATTGTACATGTCTACGCAATTAGAGGTATGTACGCACCGAATTTCATCATTCTAGCTGTAGTCTTTTAGTTGGTACTATTTGTATCCCTTAAAAGTACTAATTTTTTTCGTGTCTAGGAAGTCAGAGGAATGTATACTACTAATTTCATGATTCTAGCTACGGTCATTTGGTTGGTACTATTTTTATCCCCCTTTTCCATTTTAACCCCAAAAAGTACGAATTTCGAATAATCCGTTTATTGTTGATTGTCTACGCAATCAGAGGAATGTTTACACCGAATTTCATTATTCTAGGTGCAGCCGTTTGGTTGCTACCATCTTTATCCCTCTATTTCCATTTTACCCCATAAAAGTACGAATTTGGAAAAAATACTTTTATATTATGTATCTACTCAGTTAGGGGAATGTACATACTGAATTTCGTGTTGTCGTTTAATATGTACCATTTGTATACCTTTTTACCCCATTTCACCCCCTACGAATAAAAATCACTTTATGGTGCACGTTTTTGTTATAGGAGGAATGCGCATACCCATTATGAAGTAAGAACAAGAAGACATATTGAAAAAATAAAAAATACTCTAAAATATTAGGGGTTATTATGGGCATTTTTAGTCCTCGTGAGGGAGAATTTCAATTCCAACCGAACTACGACTAAAGACGCATTTATGGAAAATTTGGACGTCATAGCTCCTTTCGTTTAGATGCTAGCGTGCTTTCAACAGACGGACGAACATGGCTAGATCTTCGTTGATTTTTATGACGATCAAGAATATATATACTTTATAGGGTCTCAGGTCGATATTTCAAGACGTTGCAAACGGAATGACGACAAAGTTAGTGTAATCCCATCCTTTAATATATTTTTTTATTTTATTTTGATTTGCCTTAAATTTTTACAATTTCATTCATTAAATTTTCAACATCTTGGCAGATATTTTGCAACTAAAAAGCCAGTTAACAAATTTCAATGTTCCAAAAGATGGGCCTGCCAAAATGCTCATTAATTAATCATTTTATGGGTCCGATTCTTCTAAGAATCGGATTGAAAAATAGTTGATTGCGGAGTCGAGAATCGATTATCGCCCTTGGTTACCATTGACTAGTCCAAACATTTAAACAACAATCTTATGTACCCGTCCTGACAGTAGGTTGCGAACTTGCCGTAGAACTGCAGTAGCATGTTAGGAAAACTATACTACTTTGTGTGTAAATATGGACGAATTTGGGTTAATCCTTTCATTTGGTTGGTACCATTTTGATCCCTTTTTTGTCCCGCATTCCCTTAAAAGTACACATCTCGAAAATTGCATTGTGTTGTATACACCTTTACCTTCAGTCTTTTGGTTGGTACCATTCTTATCCCACTTTTTACTATATTACCCCTTAAAAGTACAAATTTTGAAAAACTGTTGTCGTTTTAACAGTTGCCGTTTAGTTGGTATCATTTTGTAGTAGTTTTAGTCTTTCACTTTTATCGCCTCATTCTTCAAACTGATGGCCATCATATAACATATTTTTGAATTATTGTTTCTTTAAAATTCCATCACAGCCAATGAATGACAAGACATGCACTGGCATGCAGACAGCAAACAACATATTTTCCATACAAATGTAACTTTGACACTGTGACCATCAGGAAAAGGAGCCGCAATGAAATTCCGGTTATTTTATGACCCACATTGAACAGGTGCAAATATTTTGTTGTTGTTGCTGAAAAGTCCAAAATTAACGAAAGGACTTCATTAAAGAAACGGAGTAAAGGCGAGGGACGAATCAGCGGAGTCAGTAAAATGTAGACAATTACGATGATTGTCAACACATTGATTTCTTCATCACAGGCTCGGGGCAGCAGCAACAGCGCGTATTAAAAAGCATTTAAGCCATAAAAGCTTAAATATGGATAAGAATCGTCAAAGAGCATAAAAAAGTGGGAACTGTGCAACAGTAAGAAAAAATAAACAAACAAACAAACAACGAGGGAGCCACAGCCCCCTCCCCTCACAGTCCTCAGTCGTTAAGGCAAACAAAGCCAAAACCACAACAAAAACAATGTCCACGCCGCAGTTTATTTTGCACGATTAACGCCAAACGGAATTAAATCCACCATTCAAGGCATTCACACATACATACATATGAGTCATTCCATGCCAAATGGTAATATTTTAGAAAAGAAAACATTTAACGCAATGATTCCGATAAAGCATCTAAACAAAAGGAGGTGGGAACTCTGATACGTTTAATACTTGTAGATCGGATGGAATTGAAAATGGGCAAAATTCGTGCAGAGGAAAAAATGTTCCCTAACAACGACTGAAGATACACCCAACCCAATAACCCCTAATAATTTCTTAACCATGCCTTTAGGCGTTGAAATGGGACTAAAAGGATGAAAATGGTACCAATCAAACGACAACAACTAGAAGCATTCGGAATGTATGTATATACCTCTGATCACATAGATACGTAAATTAAAGGGATCTTTTGAAATTCGTACTATTAAGGGGGAAATGTGGAAAAAGGGATAAAATTGGTACCTATCAAATGGCTGCAGCTAGAATCATAAAATGCCTGGTATACTTTCCTCTGAATGTATAGAAGCGTAAAATAAAGACAAATTTCGAAATTTTTACTTTTAGGGAAAATGTGGAAAAAGGGATAAAATTGGTGCCGACCAAATGGCTGCAGCTAGAATAATAAAATTCCTGGTGTATTTCCTCTGAATGTACAGAGGCATAGAATAAAAAACATTTTTCGAAATTTTTACTTTTAGGGAAAAACGGGTCTAAAGGGATAAAAGGGTACCAATCAAACAGGCGCAGCTAGAATAATGCAATTCGCTATAGACTTTGCTGCGGCTGTATAAAGGCGGCAAGTAAATTCATTTTTCGATATTCGCATTATTAAGGGGGAAATGTGGGAAAAGGGATAAAATTGGTACCCACCCAATGGCTGCAGGTAGAATCATAAAATTCATTATCTACTTTCCTCTGAATGTGTAGAGGCGTCAAATAGAAAATTTTTTGAAATTTGTGCCTTTGGGGAAAACAGGACGAAAGGGGATAAAAATAGTACAGATCACATGGCTCCAGCTAGAATAGGGAAAATCGGCATGTAATTCGCTCGGTCTGCGCAGATGCGAAAAATGAAGGCATTGTACGAAATTCGTACTATTAACGGGGTAAAATGTGGTAAAAGGGATAAAATTGGTACCGATCAAATGGCTGCAGCTAAAATCATAAAATTCCTGGTGTACTATTCCCTGAATGCAGAGGCGTAAAAAAATTCGAATTTTGTTCTTCTAAGGGAAAAGGGGCGAAAAGGAATAAAATTCTACTAACCAACAACTGGAGCTAGAATAAATAAAATCGTCATATACTTTGCTCTGGCTGCGCAGACGTGAAAAATAAACAATATTTTTCAAATTAGTACTATTAAGGGGGGAAATGTGAAATAGGGATAAAATTGGAACCGATCAAATGGCTGTTGCTAGATCAGCAAGAATTCGCTCTGGCGGTGTAGACGCGAAAAACAAAGACATTTTTTGAAATCTGATCTATTAGTAGGAAAAATGTGGGAAAGGGATAAAATTTGTACCGATTGAACGGCTGCAGACAGAATCATAAAGACCGATGTGGACAATATAGACAATTTTTCGATTTTTGTACTTTTAGTGAAAAAAGAACGGAAGGGGATAAAAATGGTACCAATCAAACGACTGCAGCTTGAATAACGAGAGTCGGCATATACTTCGCTCTGGCTGCGTAGACTCAGAAATTAGAGCGATCTTTCGATATTTATACTATTAAAGGGATAATTTGGGAAAGGGATAACATTGGTACCGATGAAATGGCTATAGCTATAATCATAAAATTCCTTGTGTACATTCCTCTGAATGTATAGATGCGTAAAAAAATTAATAAATTTGCACTTTTAAGGGTAGAAAACGGTACCAATACAATGAAAGGGTAGAAAACGGTACCAATATAATAATGAAAATCGGTGTAGACTTTACTCTGGCTGTATAGACGCGAAAAATAAATCCATATTTTGATATGGATAAAATGGGCAACAGGGGATATATTTTGTACCGATCATATGTCTGCAGCTATAATCATAAAATTCATACGGGAATCCCGCGGGAACTCATATCGATTTTAATTAGGTATGTCACATATTGCAGTTGGATGACAAAATATTTGTATGCTGCGTTCGCATATACACCCAAAATTCACTTTATCGGGGTTTGCCTGTCAAACTTCATATTGAAAATTTTAAAATCCGGAAGAAGTAGATTTTGAACGTGTATCCGAACGCCAAAATAAATGAAGTCAGTCGTTTGAAAATATTTTAAAGAATGTTACAGAAAACGCGAGTAACAATATTGTTCTTTAAAGGCCATGATAGCTGTCTAAAAAATTATAGCCCGGACAAGACAATTATAGACCGGACAAAGAACAGAAAAAATAAACATTTTATTATTGCTCTACTGACTATTAAGCCTGCATCTGTTGAATGTGAACCATCGCTCTCCATAGTGTCCACATTTTCCAAGAAAAAAAGAAATATCAGATAAGGCCATAAATTCATTGTCTGCTCTTAATTCAAATATACACTTGCATATTTTGATTGCATACATTTAATTAAGTTTGAAACTTGAAAAAAATGTTTGAATTGAATTCTGTAACAGCTTCCTTGTTAAATTATTTATTTCTCTCTTTAAGTAAATGATTTTCACAAACGAATGAGAAGCACAACTCACTTGCCGAATATCCGTTCAAAAAATGACAACAACTAATAAAGCACACATTCCACCTTAATAAAATGTGAATGTTTCATTTGAAACCAGTAAGGAAAGGCTAAAGTCGGACGGGGCCGACTATATGATACACTCCACTTTCTATCAGAATACAATTCAATTCGGAAAAAAGTGAAAACGGGAAGAATTTTTTTTTGTTTCCTAATCATAGGCTAATATGTCCTGGTTCAATTTGTCAAATCGAAAAGAATATTTGTATCACGGCTATATCCAAACATGGAATGAAGTCACACATTTCACAATAGGTTCTTCCAGTTCTCAATTTTAAGTAATTCGATGAAAATACGTGGTTTCTGGGGCGGAAAAATCAAGTCGGGAGCGAAATTTGTATAGGAGCTATATATAAATCTGAACCGATCTGACTCATTTTCATCCTGGGTGTTTCTCATGCAAAAATAAGATATTTTGCCAAATTTGAAGAAAATCTTTTAAAATATGTGGTTTCTGGAGCGGAAAACTCAAATCGGGAGTGAAATTCGTATGTGGGCTATATCTAAATCTGAACCGATCTGACTCATTTGGTCTGTTTCATGGGTGTTTCTAGTTGAAATATAAGATGTTTTGCCAGTTTTGAAGCACATCTGTTAAAATATGTGGTTTCTACAGAAGAAAAAGTCAAATCGGGAGTGAAATTCGTATGGGGGCTATATCTAAATCTGAACCGATATTGCTCATTTTCGCCGTGGGCGTTTCTAGTTGAAATATAAGATGTTTTGCCAATTTTGAAGCACATCTGTTAAAATATGTGGTTTCTACAGCAGAAAAAGTCAAATCGGGAGTGAAATTCGTATGGGGGCTATATCTAAATCTGAACCGATCTGGCTAATTTTTACCGTGGATGTTTCTAGTTGAAATATAATATGTTTTGCCAATTTTGAAGAACATATTTTAAAACATGTGGTTTCTGCAGCAGAAAAAGACAAATCGGGAGTGAAATTCGTATGGGGGCTATATCTAAATCTGAACCGATCTGGCTCATTTTCACCATGGGTGTTTCTAGTGGAAATATAAGATGTTTTGCCAATTTTGAAGCACATCTGTTAAAATATGTGGTTTCTACAGCAGAAAAAGTCAAATCGGGGGTGAAATTCGTATGGGGGCTATATCTAAATCTGAACCGATCTGACCAATTTTCACCATAGGTGTTTCTAGTTGAAATGTAAGATGTTTTGCCAAGTTTGGGGAAAATCCGTTTTAATATGTGGTATCTAGCGTGAAAAGAGTCAAATCGGGAGTGAAATTCGTATGGGGGCTATATCCAAATCTGAACCGATTTTCATCAAATTAAATAGCGTTCGTCCTTATCCCGAAAAACTTTGTTGTGCAAAGTTTCATTCGGTTCTGGCTACAATTGCGACCTGTACTTTGATTACAAGAATAGATGGACAGACGGACGGACGGACGGACATCGTTAAATCGATTCAAAAAGTGATTCTAAGTCGATCGGTATAATTAACAATGGGTCTATCTCGCTTCCTTTTGGGTGTTACAAACAAATGCACAAAGACATAATACTCTAGTGGAGTGTATAAAAACAATCTTAACTCATGGTAAACGATACTTTGACGATTTCCCGTGCTGTCCCGGGATCCCGGGAAATTGAAATAATAATTCGCGTTTCTCGGGAAATAAAAAGTACGGGAAAATGCAAACACTAATACCTATCAAACGGCTCCGGCTAGAATAAAGAGAATCGGTATAGGCTTCGCTCTGACCGCGTAGAAGCGAAAAATAAAGAGTTATATCGATATTCTTACTTTTAGGATCAAAATGGGCAAATAGGGATACAATTGGTACCGCTCAAATGGCTGCAGCCAGAATCATAAAATTCGGCGTGTACTTTCCTCTGACTGTGTAGTTGTGCAAAATAAAAGTTTTATTCAAATTCGCAAACGACTGTAGTTAGAATCACAAAATTAGATGTGTATACTCGGTGGACGAAATACTCAACTTCAATTCAATTTCATTCAAATCGGCCCAAAAAGTTGAAAATGTCAGATTTTTTCCTGAAAATTGTGCGAATTCTCCCACTGTGACGTGGTGAAGTTTTAGACTGGGAATGAGAGCGTGTGTTGCAGTGATGCCATAAAGTGCAAACATGAATTGAACACGACAAAGTTTAACTCTGGCTTTGTGCGGGGTGGAAAAAATGGCAGACCTCGCCAGCACGGTACCACACCATTCACTCTGAGCCCGGCAGCAGCACCAGATAAATGTGAAGGCGTTGATTTCATTCACGATGCGATCACACTTTTCTTATTTAGTTTCGTTGTGTGTCCGTTGCCAGTTGCCTGTTGATGATTTTGTTGTTCTAAAAATTGTGTTTGTTAATTGAAATTCCAACCGAATATATGTACCCACTATACACAATACAAACCCACCAGAAATGGCCAGAAAGTAGCATCGGAAGGCAGGAGACAGTAGGCAGTAGCTCGTATGCATACGCCGCCAATATTGTTTTAGGGGGCAGATACACACACACACTCACGCAGACGAGTTCAGAGTAGTTGTTTGAGTTTTGCTTTGTTTATTTTTTGGTAACGTTTACAATAATTGTTTACAGGGGTGGCCAAGAAAGTAGCAGAGGAATTGGATCCTTAACAAGAAGTCGATGATGGATTATGCCACATCAGAGGCGTTAAATAAAGACATTTTTTCGAAATTTGTATTTTTAAGGAAAAGGGGCGAAAGGGGATAAAAATAGTACCGATACCGGCTGCAGCTAGAATAATGAAAATCTGCATATACTTCATTTTAGCTGCGCGGACGCGAAAAATATAGATATATTTTGATATTCTTACTTTTAGGCTCAAAATTGGCAAAAAGGGATAAATTTGGTACCGATAAAATGGCTGCAGCTGTAATCATAAAATTCGGTGAATACTTTCTGTAAGACGCACAAATTAAAGAAATTTAGTTTTTTCGTTTGAATTTTTTTGGTCTGTAATCAATATTTGATTTGAACTGGGATATTGTCCTGGCTCAAGACCATTTTGCATCTATATTTAATAGAATGCAAATTTATTTACAAATGGCATGGTGACATTTATTACTTGGCTGCAGACTACCACTATCATGATTTCCACCCTGTCTAAAGGTTTCATTCAGGTGGCTTCGCAGCGACTTGTTCGAAATTAGTACCTTTAAAGGAAAATGGGACAAAAAGGGGGATAAAATGGTACCAATCAAACGGCTGCAGCTAGAAAAATGAAATTCAGTGTGGACTTCGGTCTGGCCACGTAGACGAGAAAAATAAAGATGTATTTCGACATTCGTACTTTAAGGCTCTAAATTGACAAAGAGGGATAAAATTGGTACCGATCGAAATTAGTTCTCACAGAATTTCTCTTCTTAAATTCAATTACAAACCATCGATCTCAAGAAGTCAACAATTCAGGATTTTTGCATAAAGATCTCGGATTATTGGGCAATTGAAGGCAAATGACCATCCACTTCGTTACGGCTTCTGCGTAAAGACCTTTGCACAGCTCCAGTTGGAGTTCGGGTAATCATCTATCAGCCAAGCCCGGTGCAACATGTCACACAATCCATCAAGCAGCTAATTATTTGCACAATAGATTTATCCCTTAGCTTAGGTGGTAGTATAATAAGCCGACTTGATTGGGTGGAAAATATTTTGGGGTGCTATTAAAGATCGATGGATACTAAGCGGCTAATCCAGAAACGCTCAATACATTTAAGGTGAATATCTTCGGAGCCATTTATATGATTGAGTCTGAAACCTCCAATAACAAAAATGAAAATGTGTCCAAGTCAAAAAAACATATTTTTTGTGTACAAAAATTAACAACACATTTTTTATTGTATTTTTACAGGATGGTGGTATACTAATTTTTTCATTCCGTTTGTAACATCTTGAAATATTGACCCTATAAAATAATATAAAATATATTCTTGATCGCCAAAAATTCTAAGGCAATCCATGCATGTCCGTCTAGTGAAAGCAAGCTTGCATCTAAAAGAAAGGAGCCACGACGTCCAAATTTTCTCAGAAAACGTCTAATAGTTGTAGATCGGCTGGGATTGAAAGTGGGCGAAATCGGTCCAGAGGGAAAAAATTTTCCTTCACAAGGACTGAAAGTACCCCTAATAACCCTTAATATTTGGAGTATTTAAGCATGTTTTTGAAGATGTATTCCTCTTATAACAAAAACGTGATTCGTATTCGTAGTGGGTGAAATGGAGCAAAAAGGTATAAAAATGGTACCCATCACATTTAAAATGCAGTGAAAAAAGTCTCAACTAACATTTTATTGCAAATCGATGTTTTTGTTTATTATGACCGCAGTTATCTTGTTTTGTTAATATAACCAAAAATCTCGATTTGCAAAAATATGTTAGTTGAGTCTTTTTTATATTTGGTATCTTTATATATAACAATTAAGGAAAGGCTAAAGTCGGGCGGGGCCGACTATATAATACCCTACACCACTCCTGCGTATGTACCTCGCTTTGATTACTAAACCCAGGTATTTCATGGGAGCAATTTTATGTAGTTCATACAAATTATATAAATTATATTCATATAATTTATATGCTATAAATTTATCTTTAGTAAAATTTAACGAATATGGTAAATAATGTGGTAATTTATCTAATTGTCCGACAGACAAATACAAATTATACAGTAGTATACCAAAGTCATACCAAAGTATGGACATGGGCATCACCCAAACAATTCTCATTGCAATTCAATTCGATAAAAAAGTGAAATCGGGAAGGATTTTTGCATCCTGTAAATGTATGTGTTTAAATCGGAAAGGACATTTGTATAAGGGTATATTGAAACCTGGAACGATGTGACCCGCTTCCACCATGTCTGTTTATTGGTGAAATATAATATGTAAAGTTTGGCCAAAATCGGTTAAACATTCGGGAGCAACATTTGTATGAGGGCTATATCTAAATCTGAACCGATCTTACTCACTTTCACCAGTTGGATTATAAGATGTTGTGCCATTTGTAACGAAAATCGGGTACAATATGTGGCTTCTAAAGCGGAAAAAGTGAAATCGGGAGCGACATTTGTATGGGGGCTATATCTAAATCTGATCCGATCTTACCCAATTTTTGCATACGTGTTTCTAGTTCGATTATAAGATGTTCTGCAAAATTTGAAGAAAATCGGGTACAATATGACGTTTCTAGAGCGGAAAATGTCAAATCGGGAGCGACATTTGTATAGGGGCTATATCTGAATCTGAACCGATCTTACCCAATTTTTGCATACGTGTTTCTAGTTGGATTATAAGATATTCTGCCAAATTTAAAGAAAATCGGGTGCAATATGCCGTTTCTACAGCGGAAAATGTCAAATCGGGAGCGACATTTGTATGGGGGCTATATCTAAATCTGAACCGATTTCCTCCAAATTCAATACCGATGGTCCTTGTCCAGAAAAAATAAATTCTGCCAAGTTTCATGACAATCGGACAACAATTGCGACCTGTAGAGTGCGAACAAGCTTAGATGGACAGCACACGGACGGACGGACAGACGGACAGACAGACTCAGCTGGTGATTCTAAGCCGATCGGTATACGTAAAGGTGGGTCTAGCTTGATTATTTCTTACAAACATTTGGCGCGAAACTAACTTATAATACCCTACCACGAAGTGGTGTAGGGTATAAAAATGAATCCGTGTTTGTAAGTTTGTGTATTTGTTTGTTTGTTCTTTATAGTAGCCTAAACTACTTAACCGATCTTCTTGAAATTTTCACTGTATGTTCATTTTGGTTATATATATATATATATATATATATATATATATATATATATATATTATGATATTTTGTGGAGTGGCACCTCCCACACAAATTAGGGATTTATTCGTTTTTTATAAATTAGCATATTCGGAATACTATTGAAGCTAGAGTCTTGGATTTTTGTGAAAGTTCACTAATTATTAGTCTGCACAGTTGTGGGGCGGTATTGGAAAAGTGGGCGTGGCACCTCCCATACGATGTTAAAACCTATTATTGAATATTGTCAGTTCTATGACACCTAGAGTGCTCAAATTTTGTGTATGTGCATTTAGCATCAATGTGCGTAGTTGTGCCAAAAATGGAGGGTAATGGAAATGTGGGCGTGGCACTTCCCATACGAAGTTAAATCCTATTATTGAATATTGTCAGTTATATATATCTAGCACCAATGTGTATAGCTGTGCCAAAAAATGTGCGATATTGGAAAAGTGGGCGTGGTGTCTCCTATGCAAAGCTAAAACCTATTATGGAATATATTCAGTTCTATGACAGCTACAAAACTTAAGTTTTGTGTGAGAGCATCCAGCACATCCAGCCAAAAATGGGCGTTATTGGTAAAGTAGGCATGGTACCTCAGATACGAAGTTAAAACGTATTATCGAATATGGTCAGTTCTATGACACCTAGAGTGTTTAAATTTTGTGTGAGTTAATCCAGTGTAAATAAAGGGTGTTTTTTGGGGTATAGAACTTTAAGTTGGCATCACTTTTTTAACTGGTGGCCATTTTGTCAGCTGTCAAGTGATTAATATTTAGTTTGGTTTGCCATTTCATCATGAACAGGTTGACAAAAGAACAACGCTTGCAAATCGTGCAAATTTATTTCGAAAGTAATGGTTCAGTTCGCGAAGTTCACCGAAAGCTCCGTCCATTTTATGGTCGACATAATCGTCCATGAGAGCAATTAATTCGGTTAACCATGGATCGTTTTCGCACTACGTTTACTCCGCAGAGACGTCGAACAGTGCGCACCGAAGAATCAATTGCCGCTGTAGAGCAAAGTGTTGAAGAGGACCCGAATGAATCGAATGAATCAACATACGGCCCCATATGCTCGAAAAAGTGGTTGAAAATTGGACCTGTAGAATTGGCTATATTCGAGCCAGCCGCGGCGGCCACATGCCCGAAATCATATTTAAACATTAATGGCATAAAATTATCCTTCCAATAAAGCCAAATTGATGGACATTAAAACGATTTTCTTGTGTTTTATTTCAATTCGAAGTTCTATACCTCAATAAAAAACACCCTTTAGTTGTGCAAAGATGGACGGAAAACCCGGTTTTAGAGTACAATCGACACAGAGATGGGCGGAAAGTGGCCATGATCCTTCCCATACGAAATTAAAACCTGTTTTGACTATATTCGACACTGAGATTCCTATATTGTTGTGTGAGTTAATTTAGTTGTAACCTGCTTAGACAATATACAAATGGGCGGGATTTGGGCATTTTTGATTTGAATTTTGTAAAATTACACGATTTCTTTGGATTTCCTTAGCACAATAGCAAAGAAAGGTAACAAAAAGAGAAATATTCATTCGTCAACAGCCGCCTTAAGTCAAGAAAGCGGAAATTATATAAATTTTTTAGTTTTTGTGTTGTTTGATAAGTGAACAATTTGATTGAATTTCTATGTCTTTTGAATGTAATGTAATTTCTTCTTACGAATGAAGTTTTTTGTTTGGGTAATGGAAAGGAGAGAATCACTTAACAAAAAAATCAATTTGATTTTTGACATTTCTGCCATTATTCGCCGTAAACTAAAGTTCTCCAGGCAACATATCCATTTCCTTAGTATCTCAGGGAAGTACCTTGATTATAATTGGTACATATATTACCGATCAGGAGAAAAATCAATATGAAAGCAGATTTTACCGTTTTTTTTTTGCCTGGTGAAGCGGGCGGGGGTTCAGCTAGTTAAAAAATAAAAGAAAATATTTTTTTCGACTTTTTTCTATTTCTTACGATTTTTTTCGTTCCAGCAAAAATATATTTTTTTCAAAAAAAAAAAAAAAACTTAAAGACTTGAAGACTGTTCCTAAACCATTGTTTCTATGTGAAAGCGTAGTTCTCAATATTTGTAGCCATCATGAGTACCTTTAATTTAACAGCCAAGCGGATCTTATCGTACTTATATTTCCAAAATGAGAACGCAAATATTGAAGGTACATTCGCCGAATATTGGAATTTTATTAAAAAATACCATAAAAATCTTTTAATACCGTTTTCTAGTTTAGAAAGTAAAAAATATATCAGAAAATGTTATACAACATGACCGTTCGACGAAAAACATATTTTATTTATTATTTTGCTACCTTCTTGCACACCGCTGCCTGGACATCTCTTCAACCGTCGCTACGTCTACCAGCTAGACCCCGTAATGCATGTATGCGTTTGTGTTGCGAGGATTTAAAGATGTTAATCACGTAACTTGCCGTGCCAGCCATGCGGCCATCCAGCCCCCCACCAGAATACCAAACAAATCGAAAAGGAAAAACTGATGTTTTTCATATGTTTTCAGTCTGTTTCTGGAGACATTGTAGACAAGCTATTTGAAAATTTGCAATTTTAATTTGAAGACGCGAAAAAAGTCTTTTTATTTTTATTTTGATTTCTTTTCATTGTTCCAGGTATTGTGCGTCTGCGCGCCGTTGCATGTGCAACGTTTGTCTTCACCACCTTGTGCGCTGTGGCCTTATCGCCACTTATCGCCAACTCAGAATACTGGAAGCGATAACAATGACAATGTCTTGGTGGAGACAAGCGGTAGGAAGGAGTTGGTGCATGTGATGATATGCAATATTGTATTGTGAATATTGGGAATTCATTGAACAGCTCAACGGAAACCCCCATCGGAGGCTATTAATAGCGGGTAGTCATGTAATGACCCCAGTGGTATAATGAAACGGACAAGGTGTGGGGGCTCAGCGCAAGGAATATTATTGGGGCATTGATACGAGCGAGTGAGTAACAAGTAGTTCTTTCGGTTGTTTACTGTCTGTATATTTGTATAATGAATGGAATATTTCCTGATGTAACTTCAAGGGATTATTAATTTCTTCTGGGGACTCGGGGCCCACTTATAGGGAGTTAGAACCACTTCCTTCTTAACTTTTAGACGAGTTATGGATCAATTAATTAATACTGATTTTTTATATATAAAAGGAAAGAAAATTAAAAAAAAACGGCATTAAGTTAAGAACTGTATATACCCGACACCATGGATTGCATTCCACAAAGGCTGTCGATTTTCGTAGAAGTGCAGTAAATAAATAAAATATTTTTATTATTTCAAATCACGCTTACAAGGCAATATATATCGAAATAATACTTCAAGTCAATTCAAAAAATAAATAAATATACATATATTTTCAAACAAGCTTAAATACCATAAATATTGGTAGATAGTGCGCGATACAGTTGGTTGTATTTCCATTCTATTTTATTTCCAAAGGTACACAATTTTTAATTCCAAAATTATATCACGTACATAGTGCAAAATAACCTAACTTTATGATTAAACCAATTTTTGCCGTAAAAGTAAAAAAGTACGAATTTGGAAATCTTTTTATTTTTCTATGAAGTCAGATTGTCGCTGCGGCCATTTGTTGGTACCATTTGTATGCCCTTTTTCCCATTTTACCCCCTTAATAGTACCACTTTCTAAAATCTCTTTATTTTACGTGTCTATGCAACAATTTCATCATTCTAGTAAGTCGTTTAGTTGGTACTATTTTTATTCCTTCTGTACCCCGTGAAAGTACGAATTAAAAAAAAAACTTTTATTTTTCGTGTCTACGCAGTCAGAGGAATGTATATTCCAAATTTCATGACTCTAGCTCCGGTCATTCGATTGGTAATATTTTTATCCCTTTTTTCATTTTAACCCCAAAAAGTACGACTTTCGAGAAATCCGTTTATTTTACGTGTCTACGCAATCATTTTTCTAGGTGCATCCGTTTGGTTTGTACCATTTTTATCACTCTAATTTTATGCCTTAAAAGTACGAATTTGGAAAAAATACTTTTAAATCATGTGTCTACTCAATTAGATGAATGTACACAAAGAATTTTGTATTTCTAGATGTTTTCGTTTGATAGGTTCCCCCTTCGAATAAGAATCACTTTATGGTGCATGTTTTTGTTATAGGGGGAATGCGCATACCCAATATCAAGTATGTACAGGCAGACATATTGAAAAACATGCTTAAATAATCTAAAATATTAGGTTTTATTATGGGTATTTTTATACACTCCACGAGAGTATTATGTCTTTGTGCATTTGTTTGTAACACCCAAAAGGAAACGAGATAGACCCATTGTTAATTATACCGATCGTCTTAGAATCACTTTCTGAGTCGATTCCGTCTGTCCATCTATTCTTGTAATCACGATACAGGTCGCAATTGTAGACATAACTAAATGAAACTTTGCACAACGATGTTTTTCGGGATAAGGACGAACGCTATTTAATTTGAAGAAAATCGGTTCAGAAAATTAAATATAGCCCCCATACGAATTTCACTCCCGATTTGACTCTTTTCACTCTAGATACCACATATTACAACAGATTTTCTTTAAAATTTGCAAAACATCTTATATTGTAACTAGATATACCTGTGGTAAAAATGTGTTAGATCGGTTCAGATTTATATATAGCTCCCATACAAATTTCTCTCCCGATTTGACTTTTTCCGCTCTAGAGACCACATAATGTATCAGATTGTCTTCAGATTTGGTAAAACATCTTATATTTCCACTAGAAACACCCATGGTGAATATCGGTCAGATCGGTTCAGATTTATATATAGCTCCCATACAAATTTCTCTCCCGATTTGACTTTTTCCGCTCTAGAGACCACATAATGTATCAGATTGTCTTCAGATTTGGTAAAACATCTTATATTTCCACTAGAAACACCCATGGTGAATATCGGTCAGATCGGTTCAGATTTATATATAGCTCCCATACAAATTTCGCTCCCGATTTGACTTTTTCCGCTCTAGAAACCACATATTGTATCAGATTGTCTTCAGATTTGGCAAAACATCTTATATTTAAACTAAGAACATCTCTGGTGAAAATAGGTCAAATCGCTTCAGATTTAGAGATAGCCCCCATACAAATGTCGTTCCCGATTTGACATTTTCCTCTGTAGAAACCACATATTGTACTCGATTTTCTTTAAATTTGGCACAACATCTTATAATCTTGCTAGAAACACCTATGCAGGAATTGGGTAAGATCGGTTCAGATTTAGATATAGCCCCCATATAAATGTCGCTTCCGATTTGACTTTTGCCGCTTTAAATGCCACATATTCTAATCGATTTTCTTTAAATTTGGCACAACATCTTATAATCTAACTAGAAACACCTGTGGCTAAAGCGGGCTAGATCGGTTCAGATTTAGATATAGGCCCCATACAAATGTCGCTCCCGATTTGAATTTTGCGCTCTAAAAACCATATATTGTACCCGATTTTCTTTAAATATGGGATAACATCTTATAATCCAACTAGAAACACTATGCAGAAATTGGGTAAGATCGGTTCAGATTTAGATATAGCCCCCATACAAATGTCGCTCCCGATTTGACTTTTGCCTCTTTAAAAGCCACATATTGTGCTCGATTTTCTTTAAATTTCGCACAACATCTTATAATCTAACTAAACAAAACTATGGTGAAAGTGGGTAAGATCGGTTCAGATTTAAATATAGCCCAAATTCAAATGTTGCTCCCATAAGTTTAACAGATTTTGGCAAAACCATACATTTTATATTTCACCTATTTCGTTCCAGGTTTCAATATATCCTCATACAAATGTCCTTTCCGATATAAAATTTGTCAAACACATACATTTACAGGATACAAAACACCTTCCCGTTTTCACTTTTTCACCGAATTGAATTGTATTCGGATTGAAAGTGGAGTGTATCATAGAGTCGGCCCCGCCCGACTTTAGCCTTTCCTTACTGGTTTTAATATAAAATATTTTTTTCAAAAATTGTTTTCATACACACATTTATATTGCTGTTTGCGATATTTAAAAAAAACAAGTTTTGTTTTTGAGTGAAATTTTAACTTTTTATTTAGGGTTTTTTTTATCGCAGCTTAGTTATCCAGTCTTAAAGAAAAACAGCCTTAATATATACTTAATGGAATCTCCTATGAATATTTCATGGTGTTGCCAGAGTAAATATACTCCCATTCTTATGTGGAGGGTATAAAACACGCATAAATACTATAAATATTGAGGGTACTCTCTGTCATTGTGAGGGAAATTTTTTCCCTCTTTGGCCGATTTCATCCAGTTGCAATCCCAACCAATCTACGACTATTTTATGGCGATTAAGAATAAATATACTTTATAGGCCTCATGTCGATATTTTCATCCATCCTATGGTGGAGATTATAAAAATTGTTTCCATTTCATGATCGGTAAAAATATTAAAAAAATTTGTATATCCTTAATGCTTCGAAGTCCTCTTAAAGAAGGAGAAAAGATTATCAAATTTGAAACTGAGTACAAAGTTCTTCTACATACGATATCCACGTGTTTCACGTGTATATAGAACAAGTGTTCTAGTCCAATATGACGATTTCATATAACTTGGGACTTGCTAGACATTGTCTTTTCAAGTAGCCCACCAGACACATGCCCTAACTTCTGAGCATGAGAAGAAATCACAACTTTTGTTTCCTTCCTTCGAAGGAAGACTTGAAACTTGAAATGCGCTTTCCAAGAACACTAAAACTTGGCTACCTTCTTCAGCATGTGCAGCATTTAGTGGACAATATTTGCATTGTGCCACAGACGTGTACGACGGACGACGGAGCACTTGGCATTGGGCAATTTGTTGCATGCAATGTTGTTGCCAACAATGTTCGGCTGGTGTTGGTAGCATCTATGGCAGCCCACAGAAGAACACTGGCTGGCGAACGAACCGGCATTTTGGCAGTTGCATAGCATCAAGGCTTTGCCGTATGACCGCCACTAGAGAGGACCGACCGACCGTGCACCATGTACTGTCTCGGGTACAAGCAAACACTACACTCATCGCGTGCGTGCGTGCCGGTGAGTGCACACACCAATGATTTACTCTTCGTTTTTGCATAGTGACAACCAGTGAGTGTACGAGTATGGGTGTGTGTGTGTAAGTTTGCCCGGATAGATGGATGGATGCAAATGTACGCGGAGTGGAGTACCCTCAATGTTTAGTTGTACTTAGATGGTGGGCACTGTCTGTCCAACCATTTGCATTGGTGTTGACTGTTGTGTTCATACATCAGTGGGCGATAGATAAGATACTCACTCACGGGCACTAGCGTGGAATACAAAACATACTCACACACAACATACGACCGACGACAGACAGTGGCTGCGAACAAGCAAAATGATGTAAGAAATTTTCTAAATTCATACTTTCCAGAGTTAAAATTTGGAAAAAGGGATAAAAATAGTACCAACAAAATAAAATAGTACCATTAAAATTTCGGTCTACACATTTCTCTGGCTATATGTATATGCGTGCCAAATAAAGAAAAAATTTCAAAATTTGAACTTTTAGGGGGGAACAGAAAAGGGATAAAATTGGTACCCATCAAGTGGCTGCAGCTAGAATAATGAAATTCGGTGTATACTACTCTCTGGATGCGTAGACTCGAAAAACACAGCTATACTTTGATGTTCGTACTTTTAGGGTCAAGAGGGATACAATTAGTACCGACCAAATGGATACAGCTAGAGTAATAAAATTCGGTATCTACTTTTCACTAACGCTAAAAGAATTTTTTGAAATTTCTACTTTTGTGGAAAACAGGACGAATGGGGATAAAAATGGTACATATCAAACGGCTGCAGCTAGAATAATGAAAAAACGTTGTATGCTTCTCCCTGACTGCGTAGACTCTAAACAAGTGATCTTTCAATATTTGTACTTTTAGGGTCAAAGGGGATAAAATTGGTACCAATTTGCAACCATTTGCAGCTAAAATAGTAAAATTTCAGTGCATAAATTTATCTGGCTATATATGCGTGGTAAATAAGAGAAATCTTCAAAATTTGTTCTTTCAGGGGAAAACGGGCCGAAAGGGGATAAAAATAGTACCATCAAATGGCTGCAGCTGGAATAATAAAAATGGGTCACTGCTTCTCTCTGGCTGCGTGGACGCAAAAAAAGCGATCTTTCTATATTCGTACTTTTTGAGTCAAGGGGGATAAAATTAGTACCGAGCAAATGGCTACAGCTAGAAATAAAAAATTCGGAATCTACATTCCTGTGACTGCATAGACATAGACATGGAAAATAAAAGAAACTTTTGCAGTTTCTACTTTTGGGGGGAATTAGGGAGAAATGGGATAAAAATAGTACCAGCCAAATGGCTGCAGCTAGAATAGTTAATTTCGGTATCTACATGCCACTCACGGTTTAGACGTGCAAAATAAAATACTTGTTTTGAAATTTCTACTTTTGTGGAAACGGTACGAATGGGGATAAAAATGGTACTAATAAAACGGCTGCAGTTAGAATAAAGAAAATCGGTGTATACTTAGTTCTGGATGTGTAGACTCGAAAAAAAAACAATCTTTCTACATTCGTAGTTTTAGGGTCAAAAGGGGATAAAAGTAGTACCGGGCAAATGGCTGCAGCTGAAATCATAAAAATCGGAATCACGAAATTCGATTTATACATTTCTCTGACGGTGTAGACGTGTAAAATAAAGACTTTTTATAAATTCGTACTTTTAGGGACAAAATGGTGTAAAGGGGATAAAAATGGTACCAAGCACACGACAGTAACTTGATTCATAGAATTTTTTGTGTACAAAAACTAAACAAGTAAAAACGGCGTTATTCGGTAAGTGAGTTGTGCTTCTCGTTCGTTTGTGAGAATCATTTCCTTAAAGAGGCCGGGTTTGATATTGAAAAGTCGCTGCAAAACCACTTGACAAAACCTTTTACAGGGTGGAAATCATGATAGTGGTAGTCTGCAGCCAAGTAATAATTGTCACCATGCCATTTGTAAATAAATTTTCATTGTATTAAATATAATTGCAAAATAGTCTTGAGCAAGGACAATATTCCAGTTCAAATCAAATATATTTTTTTAATATAGCCAAACCAAAAGAAATACAAATATTGAAAACATAATTTTATAAATAAATATAATATTTTTATTATTTCAAACCACGCTTATAAGGCAAGGCTACCAATACGAAATAATACTTCAAATCAACTCAAAAAATAAATATTCTTATATTTATATTTTCAAAGAAGATTAAATACCATAAATAATGGTAGATATTGGGTGCTACACGTGATTGTATTTCCATTCTATATTAATTTCAAAAGTACAAATTTTGAAATATTGATAGATAGTGGGTGCTACACTTGGTTGTATTTCCATTCTAAAGGGTGATTTTTTAAGAGCTTGATAACTTTTTTTAAAAAAAAAAACGCATAAAATTTGCAAAATCTCATCGGTTCTTTATTTGAAACGTTAGATTGGTCCATGACATTTACTTTTTGAAGATAATTTCATTTAAATGTTGACCGCGGCTGCGTCTTAGGTGGTCCATTCGGAAAGTCCAATTTTGGGCAACTTTTTCGAGCATTTCGGCCGGAATAGCCCGAATTTCTTCGGAAATGTTGTCTTCCAAAGCTGGAATAGTTGCTGGCTTATTTCTGTAGACCTTAGACTTGACGTAGCCCCACAAAAAATAGTCTAAAGGCGTCAAATCGCATGATCTTGGTGGCCAACTTACCGGTCCATTTCTTGAGATGAATTGTTCTCCGAAGTTTTCCCTCAAAATGGCCATAGAATCGCGAGCTGTGTGGCATGTAGCGCCATCTTGTTGAAACCACATGTCAACCAAGTTCAGTTCTTCCATTTTGGGCAAAAAAAGTTGGATATCATCTCACGGTAGCGCTCACCATTCACAGTTACGTTACGATTCGCATCATCTTTGAAGAAGTACGGTCCAATGATGCCACCAGCCCATAAACCGCACCAAACTGTGACTTTTTCTGGATGCATTGGTAGCTCTTGCAATGCTTCTGGCTGATATTCACTCCAAAATCGACAATTCTGCCTATTTACGTACCCATTGAGCCAAAAATGAGCTTCGTCGCTGAACACAATTTCTTTCTTTCTGAACTTTCTTAAAATTCAATGATTTGCAAGCGTTGCTCGTTAGTAAGTCTATTCATGATGAAATGTCAAAGCATACTGAGCATCTTTCTCTTTGACACCATGTCTGAAATCCCACGTGATCTGTCAAATACTAATGCATGAAAATCCTAACCTCAAAAAAATCACTCTTTATATTAATTCCAAAAGTACAATTTTTTAAAATCCAGTAACTCACGTACATAGTGTAAAATAACCTAACTTCATGATTCAAACAATTTTTGACGTACTATTGTACAATAGTACGAATTTGGAAAAATCTTTTTATTTTGCGTGTCTACGCAGTCAGAAGAATTTATACACCAAATTCCATGATTCTAGTTGAGGCCATTCGGTTGGTACCACCTTTATCCGCTGTTTCCTATTTTACCCCCTTAAGAGTATGACTTTCTTAAATCTCTTTATTTTATACCACCTTATTTCATCATTCTAGCTGCAGCCGTTTAGTGGGTACTTTTTTATCCCTCTGTACTCATTGTACCTCTTGAAAGTATGAATTTGGAAAAAAACTTTTATTTTTCGTGTCTACGCAGTTAGAGGAATGTATACTCCGAATTTCATGACTCTCGCTGCGGTCATTTGGTTAATACTATTTATATGCCCTTTTTCCATTTTAACCCCAAAATGTACGAATTGCGAAAAATACGATTATTTTACGTTTCTACGCAATCAGAGGAGTATATACACCGAATTTCATTATGGCACCAACCAAACGGCTGCATCTAATTTTTATCCCTCTATTCCCATTTCACCCCCAAGTACGAATTTGGGATAAATACTTTTATATTATGTATCTACTCAAATAGAGTAGCACTCTATTTAAAGAGCATCGGGTTTCGAGTTTCCTGCTGTTGTCATTTAATGTGTACTATTTCATTCAGTTTTTGCCCCATTTCTCCCTCTTCGCATAAAAATCACTTTTGTTATAGGGGGAATGCACATAACCAATATCAAGTAAGTACAAGCAGACATATTGAAAAAAATGCTTAAATACTCTAAAATATTAGGGGTTATTATGCATATTTTTAGTCCTTGTGAGGGAAACAATTTTTCCTTTGGACCGATTTCGCCCAGTTTCAATCCCAACTGATCTACTATAAGACGCATTTATGAAAAATTCTTTCCTAGCTTCTTTCGTTTAGATGCTTGAGTGCTTTCAACAGACGGACGGACATGGCTAGATCGTCTTAGAATTTTATGACGATCAAGAATATATATACTTTATAGTGTCTTAGGTCGATATTTCAAGGTGTTACAAAGGGAATGACAAAGTTAGTATACCCCCATCCTGGAGGTGTATTTTTATATTATTATTTTTTTCTTCTCTCGACCACTGTTCCGATATATGTTAAAAAGTTCGTGAGCGTAACGCTCAACTCAATTCAATTGTAAACGGAACGCCAAGCTAAAAAAAAACGTAACGTAACGCAAGGAAAGGAAAAAACGGAAGGGAACGGAACGAAATACAAATTCCAATAAATTCGTACGTATGTTTTAATTGTTTTTAAATGCAATGCAACAAGATTAACGTGAAGTGAAACGACAAAAGCGAGAAATATGAAAATGCTTCCTTGGCCGAGGCAAGATGTCGATGACTCTTCGCGCGGCAAATGCAGAAAATTTATGTATTTTAGTGTGGGTTTCTTTAGATTTTATTTTAAACTTATGCTAATAAGTTACGGCGAAGACCGACTAACGAACGAAGACAAAAACGACAACAACAACAGCAGAGTCGCGCAATAAAGAGAATCCAAAATAGTGGCTTGTCTTATCCGCCAGATAGGCTTCCGTTCACTTATTATGCAGCATTTTTTGGAATAATCTCAAATTGTATGAATTATAACATGTGAGCTCGAAAAGTGCTATAGTTCGAATAAGAAAATGACAATGGCTTTCAATAAGGTAGCAAGCTAGGCAGCCACTCCAGCTTTATAGAGAGAATACTAGAGGCTCAGCGAGATTAAGCATCGTAGTAACCCAGGGTCACTCAAACTGAGCTTATGTAAACAAGGATAATTATGGATATGCGCCGCGGAGATCCCTGAGAATCTCATTCACTCTCCGTGACGCTCGTTTTCCTACTAGCGTCAACGAGAATGGTCAGGCGTATTCTGTATTACATTTGTGGCAAATTTAATTGTAATGTATTTAAAACATAATTATTGTCAACATTAATATTACTAACCCTCCAGCTCGGAGTGCATTCTTCAGTATTACCGGCAGATTAGAGGATGTACCATATTAGGAAAATTGAGATATTTTTATATCCACCACCTCCAGGATGGGCTATACCCCCGTTTGTCATTCCGTTTGTAACACCTTGAAATATCGACCTGAGACCCTATAAAGTATATATATTCTTGATCGTCATAAAATTCTAGTCGATTGGGATTGAAACTGGGCGAAATCGGTCCAAAGGGAAATTTTTTTCCCTCACAAGGACTAAAAATACCCATAATAACACCTAATATTTTATAGTATTTAAGCATGTTTCTTTAATATGTCTATTTGTACTTACTTGAGGTATGCGCATTCCCCTATAACAAACACTTACACCATAAAGTGATTCTTATTCGTTTTGGGGTGAAATGGGGCAAAAAGGGACAAAAATGATACATATCAAACGACAGCAGCTAGAAACACGAAATTCGGCGTGTTCATTTTTCTATTTTTTTTCCAAATTCGTACTTTTAAGTAAGATTGTAGAAAATCGTAGAATTTCTACAATCTTACTTAATGGTAGAATGGAAAAAATGGGATAAAAATGGTACCAACCAAATGGCCGCAGCTAGATTCCGTGTATACATAGAAACGCAAAAAAAAGATTTTTCCAAATTCGTACTTTTTACTTTTACGGCAAAAATTAGTCGAATCTTGCACTGTGTACGTGAGGTACTGGATTTTGAAAATCTGTACTTTTGAACTTAAAATAGAAATGAATTACAGCCAACTGTAGCAACCACAATCTACCAATACTTATGGTTTGACACCGTTGGACTTCTTTCTTTGGGGTTATTTGAAAGAAAAGGTGTACGTCGATAAGCCAGGAACAATTCAAGAGCTAAAGAATGAGATAATTCGGCACATTAACGGCATAGAACCTCAATTATGGTCCAAAATTTGGACCATAACACCCTTTATAAGTCGGTTATGCCGACCGACGTTTTCTTACTTGTTTCTTAAATTTTTATTGTTTTTATACACTCCACGAGAGTATTATGGCTTTGTGCATTTGTTTGTAACACCCAAAAGGAAGCGGGATAGACCCATTGTTAAGTATACCGATCGACTTAGAATCACTTTCTGAGTCGATTTAGCAATGTCCGTCTGTCCGTCTGTCCGTCTGTCCGTCTGTCTGTCCGTCTGTCTGTCCGTCTGTCTGTCCGTCTGTCTGTCTGTCCATCTATTGTTGTAATCAAACTACAGGTCGCAATTATAGTCCGATCTTAACAAAAATTGGCACAAGTAAGTTTTGTGGATCAAGGACGAACGCTATTTAATTTGAGACAAATCGGTTCAGATTTAGATATAGCCCCCATACAAATGTTGCTCCCGATTTCACATTTTCCGCTCTAGAAACGACATATTGCACCCGATATTCTTTAAAATTGACACAACATCTTATAATCCGACTATAAACACCTATGCAAAAATTGGGTAAGATCGGTTCAGATTTAGATATAGCCCCCATACAAATGTTGCTCCCGATTTGACAGTTTCCGCTCTAGAAACGACATATTGCACCCGATATTCTTAAAAATTGACACAACATCTTATAATCCAACTAGAAACACCTATGCAAAAATTGGGTAAGATCGGTTCAGATTTAGATATAGCCCCCATACAAATGTTGCTCCCGATTTGACAGTTTCCGCTCTAGAAACGACATATTGCACCCGATATTCTTAAAAATTGACACAACATCTTATAATCCAACTAGAAACACCTATGCAAAAATTGGGTAAGATCGGTTCAGATTTAGATATAGCCCCCATACAAATGTTGCTCCCGATTTGACAGTTTCCGCTCTAGAAACGACATATTGCACCCGATATTCTTAAAAATTGACACAACATCTTATAATCCAACTAGAAACACCTATGCAAAAATTGGGTAAGATCGGTTCAGATTTAGATATAGCTCCCATACAAATGTCGCTCCCGATTTGACATTTTCCGCTCTAGAAACGACATATTGCACCCGATATTCTTAAAAATTGACACAACATCTTATAATCCAACTAGAAACACCTATGCAAAAATTGGGTAAGATCGGTTCAGATTTAGATATAGCTCCCATACAAATGTCGCTCCCGATTTGACATTTTCCGCTCTAGAAACCACATATTGTATCCGATTTTCTTTAAAATTGACACAACATCTTATAATCCAACTATAAACACCTATGCAAAAATTGGGTAAGATCGGTTCAGATTTAGATATAGCCCCCATACAAATGTCGCTCCCGATTTGACATTTTCCGCTCTAGAAACCACATATTGTACCCGATTATCTTTAAATTTGGCACAACATCTTATAATCCAACTATAAACACCTATGCAAAAATTGGGTAAGATCGGTTCAGATTTAGATATAGCCCCCATACAAATGTCGTTCCCGATTTGACATTTTCCTCTGTAGAAACCACATATTGTACTCGATTTTCTTTAAATTTTGCACAACATCTTATAATCTTACTAGAAACACCTATGCAGAAATTGGGTAAGATCGGTTCAGATTTAGATATAGCCCCCATACAAATGTCGCTCCCGATTTGACCTCAGCCGCTTTAAAAGCCACATATTGTGCTCGATTTTCTTTAAATTTCGCACAACATCTTATAATCTAACTAAACAAAACTATGATGAAAGTGGGTAAGATCGGTTCAGATTTAAATATAGCCCAAATTCAAATGTTGCTCCCATAAGTTTAACCGATTTTGGCCAAACTATATATTTTATATTTCACCTATTTCGTTCCAGGTTTCAATATATCCTCATACAAATGTCCTTTCCGATATAAAATTTTTTGTCAAACACATACATTTACAGGATACAAAAAACCTTGTCTTTTTCACTTTTTCACCGAATTGAATTGTATTCCGATTGAAAGTGGAGTGTATCACAGAGTCGGCCCCGCCCGACTTTAGCCTTTCCTTACTGGTTTTATAATAAACAAGTAAGGAAAGGCTAAAGTCGGGCGGGACCGACTTTATAATACCCTACACCACCCCCTTTGATTACTAAACCCAGGTATTTAATGGGAGCAATTTTATGTAGTTCATATAAATTATACAGTTCATCTTTAGTCATATTTAACGAATATAGTTAATAATATGGTAATTGATCCAATTATCCGACAGACAAATACAAATTACACAGTAGTAATAGTAATATAACAACATTTTGGGTTTGGTCCAAAAACATCTCTTTCATCACGGTAGGTATTCCTCGTTGAAAAATGTCATGATCTGCAAAATTTGATGAAGATCCGATGTAAGATGTAGTTTCTAGAGCTGTAATAGATCAGAATGGGGCCCCATTTGGGTTATACCAAAGTATGGACATATGGACATCTCCCAAACAAGTAAGGAAAGGGTAAAGACGGACGGACTTTCTATCTCATTACAATTCAATTCGGTAAAAAAGTGAAATCGGGAAGGATTATTGCATCCTGTCATCATAGGTTTTTGTAGTTGGATTATAAGATGTTGTGCCAATTTTAAAGAAAACGGGTAAAATATGTGGATTTTAGTGCGGAAAAAGTCAAATCGGGAGCGACATTTGTATGGGGGCTATATCTAAATCTGAACCGATCTTACCCACTTTCAGCATAGGTGTTTCTATTTCAATTATAAGATGTTGGGCCAAATTTAAAGAAAATCGGGGACAATATGTGGTTTGTAGAGCGGAAAAAGTGAAATCGGGAGCGACATTTGTATGGGGGCTATATCTAAATCTGAACCGATTTCCTCCAAATTCAATACCGATGGTCCTTGGCCAGAAGAAATAACTTCTGCCAAGTTTCATGACAATAGGACAACAATCGCGACCTGTAGAGTGCGAACAAGCTTAGATGGACAGCAGACGGACGGACAGACAGACATCGCCCACGAAGTGATGTAGGGTATAAAAATGAGTGTATATTCCCATTGTACATTTATTCTATTGCCCTCTCATGAGGTAGTTTTGTGAACATATCGTTCTTTGCGCTGTATATTGTATTTCAACCGGAAGCACTTCAATAACACTGTCCAACAAATTAAGACTTTTTGAATGGAACAGAAAAGCGACCCCATAATTCTGAAAGGGTATGTTGAGTAGATCATTTTTGTAGAACAAACTTATGGTCCAGCACGTCTGAGTTTTTTTTTTACAGTGGGTCAAAGTTTTCATTTTTTGGTCGAAGGGAGCATTATACTATATGAAAAAAAAGCTGTAAGTTAATGTCTGAGAGAATTCTTATGGTCAGAGTTGTATTGTGGAATTGTATGAGGATTATTTTTGTGGAAGATCTTAACCCTCTAACTGGTCTCTTTATGGGTCAATTTGACCCTTTTTTCGAGAAAATCAAAAAATATCCTTTAAAAAAGGACATTTAAGGATTAAAATATTCTACGAAAATGTTTGCCGGAAAATTTCAGTGGGGGTCACCAAAGACACCATTGTTGTAAATAAAGCTCTTTACGATTAATTGGCAAAATTAAACGCCAACTTCCATAAAAAATTATAATTTTGTTTTAATAGTGGTTTATTATAGTATGTACATATTTATTTTTTGCTTCAAATTTTCGAGTAACAGGGAATTGGGAAATATCAGTAGTATGACAATGGATTAAAGATTAAACTTAATATGCTTTCCTGTATTTAGCTTGACGTGAATGTTCCGATGGGTCAAGGTTTCTGTACAAGCCCCATACGTATTCAGCAAGCATTACACTTTGTGATTTCCCTTTGACTAAAGGTATTATATCCTGATGAAACCTATCACCGTGTTCATCTGAAACCGCTCCAAGGTTTCTTTAAAAAAATTGAGATGAGAGTGCAGAAAATGCTGTTGGACAGTGTAATTGTCAATTATAAATATTTCGCAAAAACAATCAAAACTGTAACGCAAATGCCGGCAATCAAAAATACAAACAGCAGCGACGGTGTCAATGACTTGTGCCACAAAATTGTAAAATAATGCCAAGTACCGGCTCGAATGTCATCAGAATAAAATGACAACAATGCTAAGTGGATTTAGTATGAATCACTTTAATACTAAAATATAATATAAACAAGTTCGGTCGGACCGATCTTTATATACCCTCCACCACGGACTTCAATCCACAGTACTACCGACTGACTACAGGGTGTCGACTTTACATAGAAATTCAGAACAATACTTGAAAAATTATGATATTTTGTTTGCACATTGTGATATTTGTTAACTATTTCAAGGCACACTGTTTTAAATAAATTGTGATGCTTCACTATTATAATATTACTAGTCCTCTACTATATACTAGGATGGGTTACGAAATTTTTATCGGGTTTTCCGAAGTGACAGCTAAAAATTGATATTTCTTGGAAAAAATCTTGTAAAATGTGTTATGAATGATGCCTAAATGATGATTATCGAACAAAAAATGACGTATCTGACTACTTTTTTATTGAAGGGTGATTCCACGTAAAGTGACCCTTTTTTCGACAAAATTTCAAAATCAATTATTAATTAAGAAAACGCTGATAAAAATTCGTAATGTTTATGTTTCTCATAATACATATTCTTATATAGATTGGTTTCGTAACTGGTTTCCGTTAAAATGACACGCCCGTTACTATTTAAATATCCTATTTTCCTATATTCATAAAGAGATGCCGGTAATGTAAACATTAGAAGGTGTATGAACTACTCTTTTGATTAGCAAAAATTAATAAAGTCATGTAATGGGAGGACATTACAGAAATCAAGAAAATAATTAAAACCTCAAGATTTTCTTCAAAGCTAAGGTCACACCTGTGACGCTCTAGATTCGTATTTGAAATAATATTCCGATTAACCTGACGTTTCCAATTGACAATATAGCAAACATCTCAATCAATAAATATGAGAGATATTTAAACATATTTAAGGAAAAGAGTCACACCTGTTCCAATGAAATCACCCTGAACTAATTTTATACAGGAGAGCCAATATTTTCAAACTCGTTATACAAAAATGAGCGCTGCAACGTCCGATATTCATCATTTAGGCGTCATTCGCAAGGTATTGACTGCAGCTATTTATTTTTCAGAAGAGTTTACCACTAAATACGAACACTTTTTGAGTTGTCATATGAAAAAACACAAAAAAATACCATAAACGTCCAATAATTCGACCAATATATTACAATAATATAATAAGTTACAATAATAATACAAGAATCCAAATTTATATTCAAATTGCTTTCAAGGGTCTATTATTTTAGAAAAAGTAATGTTGTGTGTTGTATTTCACAAAACAAACACTCACAGACGGCTTGATTTAGGAACGAAACATTTTGCTAATCATCATTAAACAATCCAACCTTTATTTTCAAGGGGTGACTGGAAATTGTTTTTCCATTTCTATGGACCACGACTCAGCCTACGATATATAAGTATAATACTTGAATTGTAATCTAAAAGTAATCTATTCTGTATCCTGGTAAAATTCTACGACGATCTAGCCCTGTCCGTCTGTCTGTTGAAAGCACGATAGCGGTCGAACGAAATGAGCTAGGAGGTTCAAATTTTCCCTAAATGTGTCTTATGGTTGCAGATCGGTTGGGAGTGAAACTGGGCGAAATCGGCCTAAAGGAAAAAAAATTCCCTCACAAGAAATAAAAATACATATTATAACCCCCAATATTTCAGAGTATTTAAGCATATTTTTTCAATATGTCAGCTTGTACTTACTTGATATTGGGTATGCGCATTCCCCCGATAACAAAACGTGCACCATAAAGTTATTTTTATTCGTAGGGGGTGAAATTGGGCATAAAGAGATAAACATGGTACATATTAAACGACAACAGCTAGAAACACGATACATTCCTCTAATTGACTAGATACATAATATACAAATATTTTTTCGAAATTCGTACTTTTAAGGGGTAAAATGGGAAAAAATGGAAAAAAAACATTCCCCTGATTGCGTAGACACGTAAAATAAACGGATATTTCGAAAATCGCACATTTTGGGGTTAAAATGGAAAAGGGGATACAAATAGTACCAACCAAATGATCGCAGCTGGAGTCATGCAATTCGGAGTATACATTCCTCTGACTGTGTAGACGCGAAAAATAAAAGTTTTTTTCCGAATTCATACTTTCATGGGATACAATGGGTACTGAGGGATAAAAATAGTACCAACTAAACGACTACAGCTAGAATGATTAAATTCGGTGTGTACATCCCTCTAATTGCGTAGACAAGTAAAATAAAGAGATTTTTGGAAAGTCGTACTTTTAAGGGGGTAAAATAGGAAGAAGGTGATAAAAATGGTACCAACTAAATGGCCGTAGCTAAAATCATGGTATTCGGTGTATACATTCTTCTGACTTTTGGAATTAAAATAGAATGGAAATACAACCAACTGTAACACCCATTATCTACCAATATTTATGATAGTTAAGCTTCTTGAAAGTATAAATATAGGGTCCGCCAAATAACTTTTTTTTTTTGAAAATGCTATAAAAAAACTACTGAATATTTTCTCAAATTTCTTTTTTATTTGAAAGTACAATCCTTCCGGTTAATAATAGGAAATAATTTCATTCAAAAGGCTGCCTCGGGCACCCCACAAATAATAGTCCAACGGTTGAATAGTTGAAAAAAAAAAACGTTAGATGGCGGACCCTTATAAGAATATTTATTTTTTGAATTGACTAGAAGTATTACTTTGATATGTAAACTTATAGGTAGCCTTGCCTTATAATCGTGATATGAAATAATAAAAATATTATATTTATTTTAGTTTTTTCGTTTGTATTTTTTTGGTCAGTAATCAATATTTGATTTGATCTGGGATATTGTCCTGGCACAAGACCATTTTGCATCTATATTTAATAGAATGCAAATTTATTTACAAATGGCATGGTGACATTTATTACTTGGCTGCAGACCACCGCGATCATGATTTCGACCATGTCAAAAGTCTTTTCAAGTAGCTTCGCAGCGACTTTTCAACATCAAACCCGGCCTCTATAAGGAGATGATTCTCACAAACGGACGAGAAGCACAACTCACTTGCCGAATTTGCGTTTAAAAAATCGCAACAAGTAATAAAGTACACATGCCATCTTACAAGCATCTCATTGAGTTGCATATGTAAGTATGTGTATATGCAGGTATAATTACCCAGCAATACATCTGCCGTGCCAACGCTCATTTGTTTTAGTTTTTTTCGTTTGTATTTTTTTTGGTCTGTAATCAATATTTGATTTGATCTGGGATATTGTCCTGGCTCAAGACCATTTTGCATCTATATTTAATAGAATGCAAATTTATTTGCAAATGACATGGTGACATTTATTACTTGGCTGCAGACTACCACGATCACGATAGTCATGAATTTCAGCATGACTTCAACTTCAGCAGTTTGGGAGTTACCATTTTTATCCCTCCTTTCAAATTGTATCCCTTAAAAGTACGAATTTTGAAAAAACCATCTAATTTACGTGTGTACGCAATTAGTACATACCAAATTTCATGTTTCTAACTGTTATCGTATCATTAGTACCATTTTTATCCCTTTTCGTCCCATTTGACCAGATAAAAATATTATTTACTTTTTGGTGCTTTCAGGCTACTAGAGAATGTACGCAACAAATTTCAAGTTCATATAAAGCAGAAATTGAAAAAGAAATTGCATAAATAATCTAAATATTAGGGGGTATTTTCAGTCCTTGTTAGGGAAAAATTTTTCCCACTGGGCCCACTTTTTGCCCACTTTCAATCCCCACCGATATGCAACCTCATTTCATTCGGAAGCTAGCGTGCTTTCAACAGACAGACAGACGGATATGGCTAAATCGTCTTAGAATTTTACCACGACCCAGAATATATATATACTTTATGGGGTCTCCGTTGAATATTTCAAGGTGTTATAAACGGAATGACAAAGTGAATATACCCCCATCCTTAGGTGGAGGGTATAAAACCAATTGATTTCTAAGAGCAAACCCAAAATGGAAACATGTCTCAATATTACTCTTATGGAAGGAAATTTAGTGAAACAAGTGAGGATTGCTAGAGACCAATAAATACATACAAAACTTGGACTTAATTAAATTTCAATATAATTTCCTAATTTTTTTCATGTCCGTCTTTCTGTATGAGAAAACTGAACAAATCAGCAGGTTGCCCATAAACAACCCCTAGCATTTTTAATGATTAAAAAATTGTAATCGATTTAAATTCATAAAAACAAATGGGCTTCTGGTATCATAGCGATATGATGTAATTCAGTACCCGTATTATAACAACCAAGAGTATCTCGTTTTTTTTTTTTGCAATTCCATTTAACTGAAAACATTTTTTAATTGAGTCATTCAATTTAATTCGAATAGAAGGAACATACAAATCACCACTACTTGCACAGTTTCTTGGTAATCCTCGAACATATGAAGGAAGGGAGTTCCCTCATGATACACATGTCGCTTGCCTACATATTCCAAGATGAGACGCTGTCGTTTAGCTTCTCAAGATTTGTTCCATATGCATATTTGTCCATCCCTCAACGATATTGTATGCAGCAGCAGCAAGCAGCAACAATTTGTTTGTCAACCATCCATCCCAGCATCGAACGATCATTGAAAACGATAACCGGGACACATTGCTGATGACGGGCTTGATGGGTACCGGTTGCTAGTGCTGCTGCACTCGGCTTGTTCCATTTGTTTATTGAGATCGTTTTAAGCATAAACGCGAACATGCTGAAATTTCAGTGGAAGCGAGCGAATTGATTCCATCACCGCGCCGCCGCCTGCATTCACTCCCATGAGCAGCAGCAGTAACAATTGACTGGCTGCTGTGTCAGCAGCATTCGACGTCCGGGTGGTCTGTGTGTCGTCGTCTTCCTCGTCTCCGGACGATATTTTTGTTATTTTACTGATGTTTATGCTGGAACTGAAACTGATGATGTCGATACTGTCGAGTAAACGAACGAACAAACAAACAAGTAGCAGAAATTCTTTGGAAAATTAAAACGAATTGAGCGGAGCAGCAGAATTAAAATGAGACCTTTCAAAGTGGTTGATATTAAACAAAATAATTTTATGGTTCAATTTAGATGTGCACGTCCATGTCCATTAGAGCGTACCAGGTTACAAGTAAAAAAAAAAAAGTTCGCCGTACACCTTCGAATATGAAGTATTATTGAAAGGTAGTTTCAAAAAAATTTTTTTTATTTTTTTATGCCGAACGTAGGGGTCGCGCTTTTACATTTTTCTATATAACTTCTGCATTTATAAACGGATTTTAAAGTGTGATACATCGATGTTTTTGTCCGATTTTTTTGTCTTTGAAGTCATTGAGCTCAAACATGATTCATGATTTTATGCGAGCTTTAATTTTCGATTATTAGAGTGGTACATTAGGGTAGTAGCAACTGAGAAATGATGGGTAAGTACCAGAAGGGGGTGCTTGAGCTCAATGACTTCAAAGACAAAAAAATCGGCCTCGTCGAGACAAAAACATCGATGTATCACACTTTAAAATCCGTTTATAAATACAAGTTATATAGAAAAATGTAAAAGCGCGACCCCTACGTTCGGCATAAAAAAATAAAAATTTTTTTTTTGAAACTACCTTTCAATAATACTTCATATTCGAAGGTGTACGGCGAACTTTTTTTTTGAGGTACGCCCTAATGTCCATGTCCACCAACCCCAGCGCTGATGACAGTTTTAAATTGACATTTCTCTGCAATGCCATGCAAAGTTTATTATGCAGTACAATCGAGAAGAATCAGTTATACGTTAGGTGGGGGCGAAGCTTATTTGCCCAGTATAATCAGGGAAACTGAAGGTTTCTATACACTCCACGAGAGTTTTATATTGTGCATTTGTTTGTAACACCCAAAAGGAAATGAGTTAGGCCCATCGTTTATTATACAGATCGGCTTAGAATCACTTTCTGAGTCGATTTAGCAATGTCCGTCTGTCCATCTATTGTTGTAATCAAATTATAGGTCGTAAGTTTTGTGGATCAAGGACGAACGCTATTTAATTTGAGGCAAACCGGTTCAGATTTAGATATAGCCCCCATACAAATGTCACTCCCGATTTGACATTTTGCGCTCTAGAAGCCACATATTGCACCCGATTTTCTTTAAATTTGGCACTACATCATATAATCTAACTAGAAACACTTGCGATGTATGCGTGTTAGATCGGTGCAGATTTAGATATAGCCCCCATACAAATGTCCCTACCGATTTAACTTTTTCCGTTTTAGAAACCACATATTGCACCCAATTTTCTTTAAATTTGGCACAACATCTTATAATCCACCTAGAAACATCTGTGGCGAAAGCGGTTTAGATCGATTCAGATTTAGATATATCCCCCATAGAAATGTCCCTCCCGATTTGACTTTATCCGCTTTAGAACCACATAATGTACCCGATTTTCTTTAAACCATCTTATAATCCAACTAAATTTCACCTATAAACATACATACATGGTGAAAGCGGGTCACATCGTTCCATGTTTCAATTTTTTTTTTTTTTTTTGTCAAATACAGACATTTACAGGATACAAAAATTCTTCCCGATTTTACTTTTTTGCCGAATTGAATTGGAATAGGATAGAAAGTGGAGTGTTTCATATAGTCGGCATCGTCCGACTTTAGCCTTTCCTTACTTGTTATACCCTACACCACTTCGTGGTCTAGGGTATTATAAGTTAGTTTCGCGCCAAGTGTTTGTAACACCAAGAAATAATCGAGCTAGAACCACCTTTAAGTATACCGATCGGCTAAGAATCACCAGCTGAGTCGATTTAATGATGTCTGTCTGTCCGTCCGTCCGTCCGTCCGTCCGTCCGTCTGTCCGTCTGTCCGTCTGCTGTCCATCTAAGCTTGTTCGCACTCTACAGGTCGCAATTGTTGTCCGATTGTCATGAAACTTGGCAGAATTTATTTTTTCTGGCCAAGGACCATCGGTATTGAATTTGGAGGAAATCGGTTCAGATTTAGATATAGCCCCCATACAAATGTCGCTCCCGATTTGACATTTTCCGCTCTAGAAACGACATATTGTACCCGATTTTCTTTAAATTTGGTAGAACATCTTATAAACAAACTAGAAACACGTATGCAAAAATTGGGTAAGATCGGTTCAGATTTAGATATAGCCCCCATACAAATGTCGCTCCCTATTTCACTTTTTCCGCTTTAGAAACCACATATTGTACCCGATTTTTTTTTAAAATTGGCACATCATCTTACAATCCAACTAGAAACGCCTATGCAAAAATTGGGTAAGATCGGTTCAGATATAGATATAGCCCCCATACAAATGTCGCTCCCGATTTTACATTTTCCGCTCTAGAAACGACATATTGTACCCGATTCTCTTTAAATTTGGCAGAACATCTTATAAACAAACTAGAAACACGTATGCAAAAATTGGGTAAGATCGGTCCAGATTTAGATATAGCCCCCATACAAATGTCGCTCCCGATTTGACATTTTCCGCTCTAGAAACGACATATTGTACCCGATTTTCTTTAAATTTGGTAGAACATCTTATAAACAAACTAGAAACACGTATGCAAAAATTGGGTAAGATCGGTTCAGATTTAGATATAGCCCCCATACAAATGTCGCTCCCGATTTGACATTTTCCGCTCTAGAAACGACATATTGTACCCGATTTTCTTTAAATTTTGCAGAACATCGTATAGTCCAACTAGAAACACCTATGCAAAAATTGGGTAAGATCGGTTCAGATTTAGATATAGCCCCCATACAAATGTCGCTCCCGATTTGACTTTTTCCGCTCTAAAATCCACATAGTGTACCCGTTTTTCTTTAAAACTGGTACAACATCTTATAATCCAACTAAAAAAACCTATGGTGAAAGTGAGTAAGATCGGTTCAAATTTAGATATAGCCCTCATACAAATGTTGCTCCCGAATGTTTAACCGATTTTGGCTAAATTATTATTATATTTCACCCATAAACGTTCTAGGTTTCAATATACCCCCATACAAATGTCCTTTCCGATTTAACATTTTTTGTCAAACACATACATTTACAGGATGCAAAAATCCTTCCCGATTTCAATTTTTTACCGAATTGAATTGCAATGAGAATTGTTTGGGTGATGCCCATATGTCCATGACTTTGGTTAACTACTGTATAATTTGTATTTGTCTGTCGGACAATTGGATCAATTACCATATTCGTTAAATGTGACTAAAGATGAATTTATAGCATATAAATTATATGAATATAATTTATATAATTAGTATGAACTACATAAAATTGCTCCCATGAAATACCTGGATTTAGTAATCAAAGCGAGGTA